>CAKNYM010026277.1:0-12637 GCA_932195095.1 Andricus curvator | reverse complement strand
GAATTTCCACATGGAATTTCCACATGGAATTTCCACATGGAATTTCCACATGGAATTTCCGTAGAAAGCTTTCCGTAGAATTTTTTCACGTGGGATCTTCAATAAACGAATAATTCCTTAAGATTTCAAGAGATGTTTATAAGATTCTAAATATTTCAAAGGTTTCAACAGGATTTTCAAACATTTAAATCAATTTAACAAGATTTTCAAGGATTAGAAGTTTTTCTAGGTTTTGGGAGATTTCAAAGGATTTTCAGAGATATTGCAGGATTTAAACGGATTTTGTAAGATTACAAGAGATGGCAAGAGATTGTTAAATATTTCATTCAATTTCAAGGAATTTGAAGGGATTTTGAAGATCTTCAAAGTACTAACAGACTCCAAAGAATTTCCAAGGTTTTCAAAAAATTGTCGATGGAATTACAGATTTCGTTTTTTTTTAATTCTTGAAATCCGTGTAAATCATTCAGAATCGCTCAAAATGCATTTAAAATCCTTCAAATCTGTGAGATTTCCTGAAAATCTCTAAAAATCCTCTGAAATTTCCAAAAACCAGAAGAACTTCTAATCGTTTAAAAATTCATGAAATCGTTTTAAATGTTCACCAATCCTGTTAGACTTTTCTGAAATATTTAAAATCTCATAAATGTCTCTTAAAATCTGAATACGTTATCCAGAATCCCTCAAAATACTTCAAAATTCCTAGAAGACCTTCAACATCTCTTGAAATCCATATTTTCAATCTTTTGGAATATCTTGAAATTCTTTAAAAATCAATCAAATCTCTCAAAATCCCGTAAAGTACTATGAAATTTTCATAAGTTCTAGAAAAACTTTTAAAATTCTTGGAAACCTTTCACAATCTCTTAAAATCCTTTCAAACCATTTTAAATTCTTGAAAATCCCTTGAAAACCATTGAAATCCTTAAAAGTCTCTTAAAGTTTCCTAAAATTACGTAAAATCCTTAAAAATCCTTCACAGTCTCTCGGAATCCTTAAAATTCCTTTGAAATCTTTGGAAATCCTTTGAAAACTATTGAAGGAGGAAAAAGTAAGATATACGCTAAACTTTTCAAACTTGTTAAAAAACTATCAAGAAAGTAAGATTTTATATCTTTTTCCATTAAAAGTGGGACTAATCAACAACAAATTGTTTAAACAATAAAAAAAACAATGTAAGTAAAAATAGGCACTCTCCAAGTTAATTAAATATACGATTGCATTTATAAAATACCCTGAATTCGCGATATTCTTTGGAAATAAAATTCTTCAAATATACCAAATTGTTTAAATAATTAGAAATTTATTTAAAAATACATCAAATGATGATATATCTGCATATGCACATCATTATCAAATCTTCTAATTCATTCATTAACGATGATCTATTAAAAAATGAGAAAAAAGTATCTAATAATTGAGGACTTGAAGGAATAAAAGGAACTCAGGGAGGTTGAAATAAAAAATTAATGATGAATTTGTAATGCTGAAAGAGTTTTCATGAAATCATGAAAATACTGCCTATACTTCATTACACATTTTCACGTTTTGGATACTATTTAGAAAAATGCATTTTTTCCAGTTGTTGGAAACCTAAAAAAATGGGCTTAGGGGCGAAGCAAAAATTTCTAAACTTATTTTTTTGGGCTTCCTGAGGGATACGTTACACGTTTCTCATATTTAATCAAATTTATGTTGATACTTATTAATAAGTAGGAATAATTGGAACATTGCGCACATATTGGTAGAAAATATAGGTTGAATAAAACGCTTCAGTTAAACAATCATTTCTCCAAACACAAGCGTATAATATTCCAAAGAAATGAAATTATTAACTTTTCGATTTTCACTCTTAAAAATTAAATATGTCTTTTGAGATATTGGCTCTGTATAAGCTCTCAACATTAAAAAAAGAAAAATTCAAAGGAATCAATTCACAATTTGAAATTTAAAAACTTGGAAAGTTTAGGACTGTAATATAAAAAATATATATATAAAAAATGTATAAATATGCCAGTGAATTATTAATTTACTAAATTCACATTTTTTTAGTACAATAAATACTTTCCAATTCTATAATCAAATTTTCTTATCCAACATGAAAATTTTCTCAAGCAGAATCTGAAATTAAATTCAATAATTTAAATAATTAATTTTTAATCCAGGATAATTTAAAATATTATACAATTCATTACATCTCAAGACTTTTCTATTCTGCTGAAATATTTTAAAAATTATTATAATCTTTTGATTTTTCTTAAATCATTAATAAAAAATTTTAATCGCTAATCGTAATTTAAAAAATTTTGAATCCTTTGAAACATATTAGGACAGATTAAAATTTTCTAAAATATTTAAGATTATTTTATACTTTTTGAAATCTTTAAAAAGTCAGTCTTCAAAATTATGTGCAATTCTCTGAATTAGGTATGTTTTTAAATTATTCAATTGAAATTATTTGGATCTTTCGCACATTTTTCATTAGCCTTGAAAGCTTTAAAAATACAAATTCTCTTGAGTGCAAGCATTGACAAAGTGTATCTGCGTATTAGATAGAATTTTGTTTTTATATCAATTGTCTATTAATATCATTGTGTAGAATTGAAATTTTTCCAGAAAAGAATTTTGTCTTTTTTGGAATACACCGTATTATTTTGTTCTACGAGCGTTTACTTATTACTAATAAATATTTAATTATAATTTTCATGGAACGGCAAGATATCTTTACTCATCTGTATTTTTTTCAAAAATAATATTTACCTATATCATATGAAGCTTTATAATATTCTTTCATCATTTTCAAGTCAGAGTTACATTTTTTCTCACGGTAAAGATTGCCCTAAAGGCTCATGATCGTCATTTTTAATTCTTCAGCGAACGGAACAAGATTAAGGGGTTGAGAGCTCAAACTTCAAATTTCGTTTTTGAGAAACTTTAATTCTCATCATTAAAATCTTGTCTCGTGCTTGATACAATGAACAAGATAAGATATTATGACTCCATAAAACTGTTTTTTCTAAAAAATTCTATAAAGTTTCTTTCACAACCGGGTCCTTGTTCTGTAAACGACCAAAAGTACCCGAAAGTTGGTAACTCAACTCCTCGAGTTGTTTTTCAATCAAGCAATCTTTGACCTGAACGCACACGCACATACTATAAAAAAGTAGATTATCATACGTATCTTGGTTATCAGAATGTCCCGAATCTCCCGAAAATTAGCATACTGATTTCGTATTCTCGGTTACTCTTGTAAGAATGTCTTTTCGAAAAGCGATTTGAAATCAGAAACAGAAACGAAATGAATTCCCCGAAGAGGCTTTCGAAAAGATTTTCATAAATCTCTGAAGGAAGGTCGGGGTCGGCATCACGTGTCCGGGCGATATCGCACGGCGTTGTTTTTTGCGGCATGGCACGAAGTGAAAAACCATCGCGGTAGCGGGCTCAGGTAGCCGCGACTTGGGTTTCAGATGCTGGATCGATAAGAGCGTGTTGTCCTGCTTCCAGTGCTTCCAGTGTAAAAAGGGCCGATTCCAAAAAAATAAAACAGAATCGATTCTCAAAAATCGATTCGAAAAATTGTAGATTCAATTTTTCCGATTAATCTATATGAATTCATCAATGTGACTCCCCCCCTTAAATGTCATGAGACACTGAAGCTGACCCCCTCCTATTTTTAAATACAAAATATAAATGTAATTTTATATTAACGTCAACCGAACAATGAATAATGAGTTAAAACTATTTGATACCAGTATGAGAGTACTTTTAATTAAACTGTTTAGACAGTTGTTTACATTCTCATCATAATGAGAAGGTATTGGTTTTATGTACAATTTGACTTAGTCGGTTTTCATCAAATCTCCACGTTTTGAGACCCCCTGAGTCAGAAAAAACGATTTTTACGAAGGTGTCTGTCTGCCTGTCTAGACTGCAGGCACGATAACTTTCGAAAAAATAATCGAATTGGATTGTGCTTTGGGACACTTTTTTAAGGCCTAAAAAGAGAGAACAAGTTCGTTAACCAGCTATTTTGGATCAAAATTCAAAAAGTTAGAGCATTTTGAAAATTTTTAAACCATTTTTTTTTAATTTGAAAATTCTATGTACGGCTACTCATAGTGCTCGGTAACTCGAACAATTTATTCTCATGACATTTTTCTATAAAAATAAAATTATCACAGTTATAGCCTTTTGAAAATCCAAAAAAACAAACAAAAATGAACAATTTAAGCGGAACAACGCACGATACGAAAAAAGTCAAGAAAATAAAAACGTTGCACCCAAAAAAGATCTACCTAATCACTTTTTAATAGGACGCTTTGTTTTTCTTTTATTCGTAAAAAATAACATTAAAAATTAAAAAAATTAATTTTGGGACAAACGACACAAGCTATAAAAGAAATTAATACGCGAAAGTTGTTTAATGAGAGACGATCTACGATTTCGTCATTTATAATGTTTAGAAAGCGCGAGTAGATTTTTTTTAATCGTAAACAATAAGAATAAAAATATTAAAAAATTGAATTTTTGGAAAAACGACATGAGTTGCAATAAAATGTATAATAACAACCTTTTTTGTATAGGATAGCTAAGAATAAAAATTAGTGCAAAATAAGGAGCAAATATTGAAGTAATCATGAAAAATGAAATTTATACAATATTTTGCAATATCTCAATGAGCAGTACCATCTTGAGTACAGAAATAAATATAATATACATTTTATATAATAGTGTTGAACATAATGTAGAAAAGTTCGCATTTTGGACAAAAATGAGTGCAAAGCACGAGATACGTCATGAGAATGTGTTCCTTAAAGCCGAACAAGCTTTAACAAAATTGAAAACATTCATATAATTTAAAGATTAACTTAGACGGCAGATTAACTTAACAAATTAGGGCCGTCCAGAAACTCCTTACCCTTTTTTTGTTAATTATAATTTTGTCCCCATTTTTTAGAAAAAACTTCCCTTTTTTTCTCCAGTTTATTTCGCTTATATTTGAACTGAATTAATGAAACCTAATAAGAAAATTCAAACATTCTTGATTTAAATTGAATTTTTTTGCTTGAAACGGGTACCATTATATTTTTGTTTCAGAATACACATCGTTTAGTTGAGAATTTAATTATTTTGTGGAAAATGCAACTATTCTGTCAAAAATTCATCCTTTTTGGTCAAAAATTCAACTACTTAGGTTGAAGATGAACTACTTTATTCAAAATTCATTTTTTGGTTGAAGATTTATCTCTTGAGTTGAAGATGTATCTCTCTTTGTTTGAAAATTTAACCATTTTGTTGAAAATTCGTTTCATTTTTGTTTGAGAAATTATCTTTTTCAGTTCAAAATTCAACTATTTGGTTGAAAATTCATCTTCTTTAGTTGGAAATTTAAGTAATTGGTTAGAAATTCATGTATTTTGTTGGTAATTCATTTTTTTTTAGAAAATTATTCTCCTTGGTTGACAGTTTATCCTTTTTGGTTAACAATGCTACTGCTTGTTCAAAAATTAATCTTTTTTTTGTTAAAGATTCAACTATTTTGTTGAAAATTCGTTACATTTTTGGTTCAAAATTTCGCCTAAACATTTATCTATTGTAGTATGAAGCTAAACTAATTGGTTGTAAATTCATCTTTTTTATTTGAAAATTCAAGTACTTGGTTGAAATTTGATATTTTTTGTTGATAAATAACCATTTTTTGTAGACAACTAATCTTCTTGATTAAAAAATCATAATTTTATTTGAAAATTCATCTCTTCTGTACAAAATGTAACTATTTTGCTGAAAATTCGTTTTTCTTTAGTTGCGAATTAATTTGCTTCGCAGAAAATGTAACTATTTCATTTTTGGTTGAAAATTGATATTCTAAATTAAGAATTGAACTTTTCTGGTAGAAAATTTATGTATTAGGTTGAAAATTCGCCATTTTTTTTAAAATTAATCTTCTTGGTTAAAAGTTCATCCTTTTTAGTTGAAAATGCAACTGATTGGTTGGAAATTTAACTTTTTCAATTAAAAAAAAACTATTTGGTTGAGAATTCATCTTTTTTATTTGAAAATTTAAGTACTTGGTTCAATATTCATATATTTCGTTCATTTTTCATCTTTTTTGTAGAAAATTAATCTTCAAATTTGAAAAAACATTTTAATTGAATATGCATCTCTTTGGTAGAAAATTTAACTATTTTGCTACAAATTATTTTTTTTTTTGTGAAGAAATAATTTGCTTTGAAGACAATGTAATTATTCCATTTTTGGTTGAAGTTATTATTATTCTAAATTTTGATCTTTCTAAAGTCTTTAAAATCTTTTAATTATTGAATTTAATTTAATGAAATTATTAAGTTAATTATTAATTGAATCTTTAAAAATTGATCTTTTCTGGTTAAAAATTTATGTATTTTGTTGATAATTCATCATTTTTGCTATAAAATTAATCTTCATGGTTAAAAGTTCGTCCTTTTTGGTTGGCAGTGCAACAGCTTGGTTGAAAATTAATCTTTTTTGGTGACGATTCAACTATTTGGTTGGAAATCCATCTTTTACAGTTAAAAATTCAAGTACTTGTTGTGAAACTTATGTATTTTATTGATTATCTTTTTTTGTAGAAAATTAATCTTCTTGGTTCAAAAATCATCATTTTATTTGAAAATTCATCCTTTTAGTTGAAAGTGTAACTATTTTGATAAAAGTTTGTTTTCTTTGTTGATAATCAATTTCCTATACAGAAAATGTGAATATTTTATTTTTGGTTGAAAATTGATATTTTAAATTGAAAATTAATCTTTTTTAGTTGAAAATTTAAATAGGTACTTGGTTGAAAATGCATGTATTTTGATGATAATTCATATTTTTTTTCTAGAAAATTAATCTTCTTGGTTGATTGTTTATCCTTTTTGGTCAAAAATGCAAGTACTCGGTTGAAAATTAATCTTTGTGTTGGTTAAGGATTCTCATATTTTGTTGAGGGTTCGTTTCATTTTTGATTAAAAATTCATCTTTTTATTTTAAAATTTAACTGTGTTTTGTTGATAATTCATCTCGTTTATAGAAAACTAACTTTTTTGGCTCAAAAATCATTTAATTTGAAAATTCATCTCCTTGGTTGAAAGTGCAACTATTTTGCTGAAAAATCTTTTTTTTTTAGAATTAATTTTCTTTGCAGAAAGAGTAACTATTCTATTTTTGGTTGAAAACGGATCTTTTCTGATTAGGATCTATATAATTTGTGGAAAATTCGTCATTTTTGTTGGAAAATTAATCTTCTTGGTTGAAAGTTCTTCCTTTTTGGTTAAAAATGCAACTGCTTAGTTGAAAGTTAAATTTTTTTGGTTAAATATTCAACTATTTTATTGAAAATTCGTCCCTTTTGGTTGAATTCAACTATTTTTGATTTAAAATAAAACATTTTTTTGTTCAAATACAAACTATTACATGTAATAGTTAATATTTATATAATATAATATATATATATATAATATATAGAAACACGCATATTTCGTTGAGAATTCATTTCTTTAAATCAACTACTTATTTTAAAGTTGAACTTCTTTGTAAAAAATGCACTTTTTTTTAAAAGCTTTATCATTTTAGATTAAAGTTCAACTATGTTGTTAAAAGCAACTACTTTGTTAAAGTCTTCTTTAGTCAATAATTCAACTGTTTTGTTGAAAATTCCTCCATTTGTATTGAAAAGTCATCTATCTTGGCCAAAAATGAACTTTTTTGTCGAAGATTCAACTTTTCTGGTTGAAAATTCAACTGTCCTCTAAAAAATTTGTCTTCTTGGCTAGAAAATTCAACTATTTGGTTGAAAAAGCAAATACCACATTGATTTGTGTCGAAAATAGTTGGTCTTGAATATATCGAAATGGATTAAAATTTCATTTTTCTATCAGAGAAG
This sequence comes from Andricus curvator, assembly GCA_932195095.1. Classification (NCBI taxonomy): domain Eukaryota; kingdom Metazoa; phylum Arthropoda; class Insecta; order Hymenoptera; family Cynipidae; genus Andricus; species Andricus curvator. Next base: position 4,734 of record CAKNYM010026277.1, on the reverse strand, counting down.
TGCCACGTATTACATTAAAACCTTTGTGACCCTTTCCTGTGTAATACTTTGTTACCTCAGGGCAGATCCTCACTTCCCGTAAAGTCTCACCCAACAATAAGTGGATGCTCCCTAAAAATATTGCCTTTTTTAAAAAATGAAAAACGAGAGAATTTAAAAATCTTTAAAAAAAGGATATTTGATGATAGTTAAACTAATAGAACATATTTCAAAAATTCTAATCCATCTTTTGTCAAGATAAGATCGCAATTCGCAAAATTCCATAGGCCTCATTACGAGTACTTCATACCGTTAACCCTGCCCTTTAAGAGAGAAAAAAAAATATTTTTGCCATTGACAGTGCAACCGCACATGGTTAACAAGGCGAATGCGAGACCAGCTCGTTAATGCAGCAAAACCCACAACTCCATAATCGCCGCAATCACACGTCAGTCAGGTTAATAACTCGGAATTACAAATGTATTAAACCAGAATAAAATTACAACTGTGAGTAAGCGGCATATTCTGTTGTACGCTTTTCCAGTGCCAGATCACGGTCAGATCAAAGAAATCTCAAGTCCTGTGCTAGACGTTATTTATAAGTTCAAGAGAGAAATCTTCTCATTTTTCACCCTTTCATATAAAAGTGACTCAATTCAAAAAATTTATCTCCTTCATTTATAGTTTTACGTTTTTATATTGAGAAGGTTAATGCAATATCAATTGCTGGGCTGGGAAGAGGGTGAGAAAGAATTTACCTTCATTGGCGGGTTTGAATTTAGTAATAATTTAATCAAAAAAATTTTCTATTATATAGCTGATCTCAGTTTTTTGCTGATTGAATAAAATCTCTTAATATTTTTTACCGATCCTCTAATCGCATACATCCCATTTCCCCAATTTCTATCAATTTCGCTGAAATACATAATTTCAGAAAGAATGAAAAATAGCAATGAAAATTAAAAAATGTACAACGTTAACTTCCTATGTAGAATTCTACGCAATAGAGTCCATTACGCGCGACTGTTGGATCTCGCGCTTCGCGCTCGATTATGTATTCACGCGCTCGGGCGTATTTACATCGCGTTTTGCGCTCGGCTCCTCTAGATTTTTGAACTTCGTGTTCGACTTCGATGAAAAGAAGAAGTTTGTTTGCAAATATTATAAAATTATCAAAACCTCTACATATGAAGTGATTGTTAAATTTGTTTTTATTTTAGACTGAAAAGGAACTTTATTTACTCAAGGTTCTATCGACCTTAAGGAACACATTCTCATCCAGACACTCGCGCTTCGCGCTCGATATTTGATTTGAAAATCATTTGAACCATATGATAGAAACAAAAAAGCTTGAGCGCACTTACGGTGCGCGATTTGGTAAGTACACTGAGCGCGCACTTTCTGCTTCGTGTTATATGTTCTTCATATACAAATTACTAAATTTGTATTTGATTTCAAATGAAAAGTAATGATATAATTCAGGCGACAAATTTTATTAGTCAACATTTCATTTTAGCTTGTGCCGTTTATCAAAAAAGTTAATTTTTTCATTTTGAATATATTCTTACCACAAAAATTGATTACAGGTTTGTAAGTCTTTTTTGAATGCACAATTTTTGTTCTTTTATATGTTTTCGTACCTTGCATTGTTTTTTCAAAAATTTGAGTTTTTTTACTGTCAATGTTATTTTCACGAATAAAACGAAAACCACGCATCCTATCGAAACATGAGTCACAATAAATTTGTACCTCTTCCTTGGATGAACAAATTTTGTTTCTGTCATTTTTTCGTAGCTGGTAATATTCGTCTGAAAATTTGATTTTTCTATTTTCAATGCTGTTTTTCACGAATAAAACAAAAACTACGCGTCATACCAAAAAGTGAATGATAAGAAATTTGTAGATCTTTTTTAGGTGCACAATTTTAATGAGATGATCTTTTCTGGTATCTTGCATAGTTTGACAGCAAAATGGCTTTTTTGATTTTTCATTAATTTTTTGTGCGATCAAAATTTGAATTTTTTATTTTTCAAAAAATTCAAAAAGTTGTTATGAAAATATTATAGGGTGTTCAGGAATCAACGTTTTTCTTCTCTTGACTTTTTTTCATATCGTGCGTTTTTCGGCTTAAAATGTTCATTTTCGTTTGTTTTTTGGAATTTTGAAAATGCTATAACTCCAGTAATTTTTTTTTTTGTCACGAAAAGTCATAAGAATATTTTGTTCGTCATTTTGCGTACTACTAATAACCGTACATAGCATTTTCAAATCTTCCAAAAAAGTGGTCTCAAAAATTTTCAAAATGTGCTCACTTTTTGGATTTTCATCCAAAATAGCTGGTTAACGAACTCGTTTCCTATTTTTCGGCCATAAAAAAGTGTACCAAAGCTCAATCAAATCTGATCATTTTTTCGAAAGTTATCGTGGCTACAGACAGACAGACAGACAGACAGACAGACATACAGACTACAGACAGACAGACACCTTCGTAAAAATCGTTTTTTCTAGCTCAGGGGGTCTCAAAACGTGGAGATTTGATGAAAACCGACTATGTCAAATTTTACATAAAACCAATACCTTCTCATTCGAATGAGAATGTAACAAACACTAGTACACAATAAGGTTCGTTTTCAATTGAGAAATACCAAGCACCTGATCGGCGACGCGCGCGTACCAGACGACTGGAGGTTCATGTCTTGTCCGCGTGGAGCGCTATATCACTGGGTCAGTCAATCATTTTGCGTCCCTGGTAAAATCAGTAGCGCTATTTTAGTTGAATCACTTACTGGTTCATCCAGTAAAAGTGGAAAAATCACTGGTTCACCAGTGATAATTCAAAATACTGATTCAACTATAGTGACAATTTCACTGGATCAGTTTAAGAGAGAAGAGATTCCTAAAGATTTTAAAGATAGATTTTAAGAAATGTTGAACAATTTCGACGAATTTTGAAGTATTTCAAGGGATTACTTAGGATGACAAGAATCTTTAAAAAAACGTCAAGATGTTCTGAAAAATTTTCTCATATATCCAGAGATATATGGTTTCAAATATTTCAAAGGATTTTATCCCAATTTGAAAGATTTTGAAGGATTTCAAGGCATGATCTGAGATTTCCAAATACTTCAAAGGATTTTTAAGGATTTCAAGAAAGTGCGAAAAATTCCCAAGGATTTTAGAGGATTTGACCACATATTACAAAATTTTCTCTCTAAAAATGAACCAGTGAAAACTTACTGATTTCCAGTGAAATTTCACTGGTTCAAGCAGCCAGAAGTGTGTCACTGACAATCAGTGAGAATTCACTGGTTCATTCAGTGGAGTTCCGGCACTGGTTTAGTCAGTGAGGTTGACTGGTTTCTCGCAGTACCAGTAGTCATCTGGTGGTACGCCTTGTCGTCTGTCAGCTGTTTAGGTATGGCACTTATCATTCATCACTATTATGGTAACAGTTTTAAAATTATCTTTTAAAAACCGCACTTTACTCTCACAACAATAAATTAAGGCCAAGCTGCAATATAATGGGATATAATATGTTGCGCCTAATTGTAGGAAGGCCCGTCATTATGTCAACGTATCGCGTCGCTCAAAGTCAAACCCAAGTGACCAGGGGCCTTCCCACTTGTCAAGCGAAAGATATTATATCCTCTGCTTATTGCAGCCAGGCGCCAAATATTTATAATACAAACACTAGTACACAATAAGGTTCGTTTTCACTCGATAAATGCCAAGACCTGACCGGCGACGCGCGCGTACCAGACAACTGGAGGTTCATGTCTTGTCCGCGTGGAGCGCTATATCACTGGGTCAGCCAATCATTTGGCGTCACTGGTAAAATCAGTAGCGCTATTTTAGTTGAATCACATACTGGTTCATCCAGTCAAAGTGGAAAAATCACTGGTTCACCAGTGATAATTCAAAATACTGATTCAACCAGTGACAATGTCACTGGATCAGTTCAAGAGAGAAGAGATTCCTAAAGATTTTAGAGATGGATTTAAAAAAATGTTGAACAATTTCGACGAATTTTGAAGTATTTCAAGGAATTACTTAGGATGACAAGAATCTCTAAAAAACGTCAAGAGGTTCTGAAAAATGTTCTCATATATCAAGTGATATATGATTTCAAATATCCTAAAGGATTTTATCCCAATTTGAAAGATTATGAAGGATTTCAAAAGATTACGTGACATTTCCAAATACTTCAAAGCATTTTTAAGGATTTCAAGAAAGTGCGAAAAATTCCCAAGGATTTTTTTAGAGGATTTGACCACATATTACGGAATTTTGAAATATTTGAAAGGATTTTGTTGTTTTGCAAGGGATTCCCAAATATATCAAAGGAGTTTGAAGGATTTCAAGAGTTTCTGAAATAATCCCAAGGATTTTAAAAGTTTCCCTATAGAGTATTTCACGGGTTATTGAAGAATTTCAAGATATTCCTTAATATTTCAAGGGATTCCTTAGGATTGCCAGAATTTTCAGAAAACTTTCAAGCATCCCACGTGAAAAAATTCTACGGAAAGCGTTCTACGGAAATTCCATGTGGAAATTCCATGTGGAAATTCCATGTGGAAATTCCATACGGAAATTCTGAAAAATTTCTACGAACTAATTTTGGATTAGGTTTGACTTCCGGTGATGAACTCCGGACATCACACCCTTGAGTAGGTTCCTCGAAGACACGAGATTGAACCAATGCACCAGATGTCAAAAACACATCTTCTCCGGGGAAGTCTGGTTTTTTACAGTACT
>CAKNYM010026270.1:0-13999 GCA_932195095.1 Andricus curvator | reverse complement strand
GACAGAAACATGTTTTCCAACACACTCTTTACAAGAAAACGAAAAACAAAACTCAACCATTCTGAAATTACCATTGAAATTTACGGCTCATTTCACACTGCGACATTTTACAGAAGTATATTTTCAATTTCAACCAATGAAATTTATGAGACAGCATAGCCGCCAGATTATATCCTAAAAAGAGGTTGAGCACCCCTTCGAGCTCAGAGCGAGCTCAGAGCGAATTGTCGTAAACGCCAATCATCTGTCTGTTGGAAAGCTTGAAGGTACATCCACACATAGTAAGATGCATAGAGAGATTGATGCCTCTTTAGAAAACTAGATTTACTATCTCATCTAGAAATTATCGTCTGACAACGAACAACGTTATCTTCCAGAGAGGCGTCTTTCAAGGTGATACCATGAGCCCTTTGCTTTTTTGTATCACACTTCTGCCTCTATCTCTCCCACTACGAAATTCTCCTGGATACCTCTGTGGCGACACTATTCAGCGCGAGCATAAGGTCACACATGTATTCTATATGGATGACCTGAAGATCTATGCTTCTGGTAAAAGCGAACTTCAAACTGCTATAAATATCGTCAAGAACTACACAGGAGAGATTGGGATGGACTTTGTTTTGGACAAGTGTGCCAAAATTAATCTGAAGAAAGGAAAGATTACTGGCGTTCCCAAGGACCCTGAGCTTGTGGATATAAGTGTTATTAGACATCTTAATACTGGAGAGACCTATGCATACCTGGGCGTGCCTCAAAGCCGCATTCAGGACGTAACATCAGTGAAGGAGTCTCTCCGAAGCAGATACAAGCATCTTCGACAGATTTGGTCTTCCAATCTGTCGGCGTTGAACAAGGTATCTGCGACTAACATGCTTGCCGTCCCGGGTCTACTCTACTCGTTTGGGGTGGTTCAATGGACGAAGAACGAGCTTAAGGCCCTTGATATCACCACATGTAAGATCATGCATATACATAAAAGCTTGCATATCAATTCCTCAGTTCCGCGATTATACATTTCACGCCGTCAAGGCGGACGCGGACTTCTGAATCTCCAGTGTCTTCATAACCGAATTGTTCTAAGTACAGCTTACATCGTTGCGAATGGCAGAGATCCTCTCCTAAAGATGGTCAGGAACCACGAGATGATTGGCGAAGGAGCGTTCCTTTATAAAGCCGCGGAGCAAGCGGCCGAGACCCTTGGCCTGAATTTTAACATCAGAAGTGAGGAAAGTGCATTACTCCATCTAGATGCTTCACTTCTAAGATCTGAAGTAAAGAAAGCAGAGGTTGGAAAAGTTCACCAACAGCTACTCGACAAAAAAATGCACGGAAACTTTCACAGAAATGTAGAAAAACAGTCCTTGTCGAAGGAGCAAACTTTTGCTTTCCTCAAATCATCAGTGCTTAATTCAGGTACAGAGGGTTTTATTTTCGCATGCCAAGACGGTGTCATTTCCACCTTAGCATGCCGTGAGCGCATTTTATGTCAAGAAGTTCCCAGTGATATGTGCAGAGCGTGTCATGCACACGCTGAGCACCTAGAACACATACTATCAGGGTGTCCGACCCACGCAGGAACAACGTATATCTATAGACATAATGCGGCCCTAAGAGTGCTTTATTACCATCTTTGTCGCTCTTACGGTGTCGGTCGCGACCCTGCCCTGCCGAACGCTCCAAGGGAGATAGAGTCAATTGTCCGAAACGAGAAGTGCCAAATTTTCTGGAACTCCGATTTTCGGGCAGCAGTCTCCGTTGCGCACTCGAGGCCTGACATTGTTCTCCAAGACTTCGAGAAACGAACTATATTCGTGATCGAATTCTCGGCTCCGTCCGAATACAACATCACTGCAAAGGAGAAAGAAAAAGAGGAGAGGTATCAAGACCTTAAAAGAGAGCTGCAACAACTGTACCCAAAATATTCGGTGCAAGTAATTGTCCTTGGGATAGGTTGTCTCACGGTTGTGAGACGTGGCCATAGGTGTGATTTACCGCGGTTGTACTGGGGGCTATTGACATTTTTTTTAGATGGCAGTTGCTCTCAGTGGGACCCTGCGGTGGTTGTTTATCTCTTTTTTTAAATTATATATATAGCTATAATTTCCAGATTATTCTTAATTTTTGTTTTATGCAGTAATATTTACATTATGCAATTATTGTCATGAACTATATATCGATTTTTTTTAATGTACGATATATAACTGAAAAAGATATTTTTATAAGTAATCATTTTTTATCAAACGTTTTTATACAAGTTTATACTGAGAAATATTGATTAAACACATTCCAGGTTGGTTCTTAATTATTTACCCACCAAAAAATATTTGTAAAATAATGAAAACTGTATATTGACTAAGCAGATGATCCATTTTAATTCGCAGATTGAAATTTAAAAAAAAAATCATATTTCTTTAAAAATTTATTTCTTTTTTAATAATTTCATAAAATAAAATATGATGAAAAATATGCGTGGGTTTCTCATTTTAATTTTCTAATATATTGAAGTGAAGATACCCTCGGGTATGGGGATTAAAGTTTTTGGATTTTCATTTATTTTATAAAATAAAAAATGATGTGGATCTTTTTATTTTTTTTTTATTTTCAAATTTATTCAAATAAAGTAAAGATCCCCGTGGGTGTATGGGTTTATTATTTTAATTTTCTAATTTTTTAAAATAAAGTAAAATACCCCCAGGTATGTAAGAGTTGAGGTTTTTGTTTGATATATTAATTTAAATAAATCAGCTTTCCCCGGGTGCGTGGGTTAATAGCTTGTTGTTCTATTTATTTATTTCAATAAATTAACTGTCCCCTGGATGTATAGGTTAATAGCTTGTAGATTTATTTATTTCAATAAATTTAGAGATTTATTCATTTCATTTTACAGGATCTGCGTTTGTGTAATTTTAAAAATCGCGCCGACCTCGGCGAACCACACCGTAAAATGGCGGCATCCGGCTAGGTTGCTACACTGTCTCTGGACCCACTGTAAGAACAGCTTATCTCTTTCACTCTTATGGACTTTCTTCATGCAATCTGCAATCGTGTGAAAGCGCTCATATGTGCGATTACGACAATTCGCTCTGAGCTCGAAGTTCATCCGGCGGATAAATTCTTTGAGAATTTAGGAGAACGATTCAAAGTCAACATAACCACATATTTCAACTCAATTTTTGATAAATTGGCGGTAAATTCAAATTTAGATATTTTACGATACAACATTTTTATATTTTAACAGTAGAACTTCTTCTACCTATTTTTCTGTATTTATAAATATTGTTACAATATTGTTCGAAATCATACATTATCAAATTCTCTTGAAGCCTTTTAAATTCTCCTAAATTCTGTCATATTCTCCGTTATATAACCCGAACTTAAATTCTCGAGGATTTAAGAACTCTAGTCGAAGGGGAACTCAAACTCTTTATATGATATAACCTGACGGCCATGCAGTCTCATAAATTTCATTGGTTGAGCTCCCCTTCGAGCTCAGAGCGAATTGTCGTAAACGCCAATGGTAGACAATCTTCTGATCATTAAATTTAAAAATTATAAAAATATGTATAAAAAAGTATTATGTATAGAAATAAAAAATAATTTCAGCAAAAACACATTATATTAATTCTGTGAGTTTTATTTATTTTCTATAATTATATAATTTTTTATTTTTATAAGTTAAAATATAAATATTTCTTCAACGTGAGATCACATATCACATATCACTGAAAATAATCGAAGAGTACACAATTTTGTTTTCAAAATTCAAACAATTATTATTTTTTGCTGCTATTTTAAGGTTATGACGAAACAAATTAGGCTATAAAAAATTTGAAAGTCTGAAATTTATTAGAACTTACTTTATTCATAAACAAAATATGAAGTCATCACTGAAAATAATCGAAGAGTACATAATTTTGTTTTCAAAGTATCTAAACAATTATTTTTTTCTGCTATTTTAAGGTTATGACGAAACAAATTAGGCTATAAAAAATTTAAAAGTCTGGAATTTATTAGAATTAAATTATTTACAAAATCTTTTCTGGATTTTTAAGAATATTGTTCGGAACTATCCCAAAGACATATTGCAATCACAGTTTCCGGTTTTCAAAAACTTTACAATCTTACGCAAGATCCAAGAAAATCTTATCTAGGCCTCATCCACTACTAGATTGATCAACTATATTTTATACTTAATTTCTATTGCGGTTTTGATGAGGTGGAGGAATATAGATGGTCAAAAGTTGTGTTTATGACTTCGCTTGTGTTTCTCACACTTGTCATAGTTTCTATAATAGCAGCTTTCTCCATCTCAGTTGGTTTCGCGTAGCTGAAATTAGAAGATGCTGCCTTTTTCTTCGTGCTATAGAACCGTTGCTGTTGACAATTTTTCAATAAAATACATTACTTTCAACAATATAGTTACATTTTAAACCAAAGATTAATTTTCTACCAAAAAAGACCAATTTTTAACCAAAGAAACGAATAAAGATAACAAAAGTAACGAAGTTACCCTAAAAGTTACAAATGACGTAACTTTTCAGTAACTTACGAAAAATTTATATTAATGAATTTTTGGCTGGAAATTAATTTTTTCAACTGAAAATTGAAATATTTTATTGAAAATTCAACCAATTTCAATATTTTGTTCAAAATTCGTTTTTGATGGATAAATCCAACTGTTTTTCATTTTAAATTAAAATTTTTTTCGTTGAAATATCATCTATTACCTTTTTTGTTTAAAATTCATCCTTTTAGGTAGAAAATTAAACTCCTTAATTGAGAATTATTTTCTTTAAAGTTCATTTTTTCTGTTGAAGATTCATAATTTCAGTTGAAAATTCGTTTTTTTTTTACTGAAAAATTCAACAATTTGGTAGAAAGTTCAGCTATTTAAACAAAATTAAACTGTTATGTAGAAAAATTTTCTCAAAATAAAAATTATTTCTCTTAAATTAATAATAAATATGCTTAAGGCAAATGAATTTCTGAATTTCAAATGCATGGAATACTATAATAAATTAATAAAAACTTTAAAAAATGGGTTTTATAGAATAAAAGACATTTAAAAGTGTAACTAGCTATTAATTACTTATTATATTATATTGAAACACATAACTATGACAATAAAATTACAAGTGCATAATTACAAGCGCATACTTTTTTGTACATTCAAAACCATAATGATGTCAGTCCATAATATTTCTTAAAATTCATTTTTTATATACTCACGTCAAACAAGTCTCCGATAGTGTGTCCTGATGGTCTCTCTTCAAATGCTGCCTAAGATTTGAATTGCGCGTAAACACTTTGCCACAAATATGACAAATGCTATCGTTTCCATCTTTTACTTTTGATTCCATTTTATAAAAACCAATATTTCACGCTCTAAACACGTCTAATATCACAAATCGAAATAAACAACTGACTAAATACGTACCCATACGTATATCTCGTGACAGACTGTCGCATCGGCTGTCGCGTCGCATTGGCTGCACTGTACATTTAAATTGCGACAAGTGTGAGAAACACAAGCGAAGTCATAAACACTACTTTTGACCATTTATATTCCTCCACCTCATCAAAACCGGAATAGAAATTAAGAATAAAATATAGTTGATCAATCTAGTAGTGGATGAGGCCTAGATAAGATTTTCTTGGATCTTGCGTAAGGTCCACGCTTGTAACGTTTTTGAAAACCGGAAACTGTGATTGCAATATGTCATTAGGATAGTTCCAAATAATATTATTAAAAATCCAGAAAAGATTTTGTAAATAATTTAATTCTTATGGAAGTGCGAAGACAGCATGCACGACAGCATGCACTGCACATTCAAATTGCGCGCGCGTTTGGATGTGACGGTGGAGGGGAGCAGCCAAATCGGGGTGTGTGATTTAACGTCTCGTCAGAGGTGGGGTTAGCGACGGGAGAACACTATGTTGTAATCCCGCTCACGCACACACGGCTATTTATACGGCGCTCATGATTGGACCAGCTTAAGTATTTTATAACTCAAAAACTAAAACTTTAACTGATTTTTGGAAAAGGAATTTTAGATTTATTTTTTTTATTTTCATACGGCCATATAAGTCCGAACGCTTGAGTCTGGGACACCCTGTATGGCTGTATAAATATGAAAAAAAATAAATCGCAAATTCCATTTCCGAAAATCAGTTAATGTTTTAGTTTTTGAGTTATAAAATGTTTAAACTGTACCAATCAGGTGCGCGGTATAAACAGTCGTTCCCCACCTCGGCGCTCTCTTGAATGTAGTGATGGACGTTTACCACCGTGCTCGTGCTCGAGCATGAGCAAGATCGAGCTTGCTCGGTCATGACCGAGCAGAGCGAGCAAGAGCGGTCATTGTTTAATTTTAAGCAAAGGCAACGTGTTTAAACTATAACAAATAATTGAAGTAAGAATTTGAGACATCTCTTTTATTCGTATATATTTTTCAGCTCTTAGAAATGTATATAATAATAAAATAAAGAAAGAAATGCCTCTCTGACTGCTCGTAGCAGACGATAATTCAGGTAAAATGTTGGAATTTCGGCGGGCTATTTGAAACAATGTTTCAAAATATGTGGTTTATTTTATGAAAATGAAGTAAATTTGGGAATTTGAAAGTGAATTATGAGATATTATGACATCTTATACTTCGTGGTAAATAAATTAAGTGCAGGAAATATGAATTTTCAAATGCAGTCTGAAAATAATATAGAAAAAAATTAGCTTTTATATATTAAACATTTTGGAATGTGCTTCATTGTATAAAATTAATATTTATACAATTATTATATTATAATATAGTTATTATTATATACAATTATTATCATTAGTCAGGTTCTGAACGTTTAACAACTCTAATACAAAATTTATAAGGGTTAAACCACTTTTTCATTTACTTGTTCCTTCAATTAATTTCCTTTATTGTTGAAAACATTCCCAAATTGTTTAATAGACCAGTGGAATTAGACATAAAAATCGATTCAATTAACAAAAATTCCGAAGGTCTTCAACAAAATTATATAGTTGTTTTTTTATATGTTGAACATAAAATCGAATTTTGCAAAACGTGATTAGGTCGGCAATTTATTTAAAAAAATTAATTTGCAAGATTTGCCCTCCATTGCTCCACGAAAATTCAAAACATTTTGAAAACTTGAGTGAGTAATTATAAACTCAGTCATTATCATGTATTAAATTTTGCAAAACGTTCGTGATACGGCAAAATATCGTTTTTCAAATTAATTTTGCATTTTTTTGCAATTTGACTCATAAAATTCCTGCGAGAATTGCAAATGTTGCATTTTGGGTAGCAAATGTTGGAAATGTCGAAATCTAAAAAAGATTAAATTTGCAAAACGTTGCATGACCGACAACAATATTAAAATTGCAATTAAACAAATTAGGTACTTTTTTAAACTAGCCAAAAAATACAAACGTCTCGCAAATCGTACTGAGTGATAATGAACTTAGTACTAACATCATATTAGATTTGCAAACTATTTAATACTTGGCAACATTGATAATGATAAAGAGACTTATATATTTTTAAATTATTCCCAAGATTAAATCCTCAAGGTGTTGCAAAAGGAACCTCCAAATTTGTCTTGTTTGTTACAGGAATTCAAAGAAAAGAATTAATGAAAATAATAGTTTTTTTTCAATGTCCCAAAAAAACAGTTACAAAACAGTGAAAATTCAGAAAAAACCAAGAACTCACGAATGGCATTTGAAAAATTAAAAAAGGTAAACTATGTCAATCAATAACGGCGAAACTATAAATTTAAAAAAAAATTTAATTTCTGAATATTATAATAGAAATTTTGTTTTCATAACTCAGTTATTGGAAGTTACACTTTTGATGCTTGATGGAGCGCGTTGAAAGTAGAGTTTCAAACCTTTAGAACAAAAATGCTACTCTTGACTCGTTCCACAGATATATCAAATAAAAATTACGGTAGATGCGTTATAAAAATGGTCGTCTAGAATTTCAAATAGCCCGCTAAATTCAGCCATTTTTCCCCAATAGTCGTCTGCTACTAACAGTCAGATGTACATTTTTTATATATTTTCAATTTTCTACATCTTTCTAGATACTGAAATGTGGACATTATCAGAATAACAGGTTTAACTGTTTAGTGCAGCTATTTTTGTTACCAACATACACTCCATTTATAAGAAATTAGAGAATGACCAGTCCTGCTCGCTTGTGCTCGGTCATGACATAGAGTTAAAAGTATTTGCTCGAAATCGTATTTTTGATGGTAGCAATACCTTAAAGTTTGATCATCATATCCATTAAAAGTAAAAACTTTCGTGATCAAGCTATTTTTTATATGTACAAAAGGCATGTATTTCAATATCTTCATAGTTGAACAGCATAAAACGTTAATTTTATTATTTATCACTACTTGAATGTGAAAAATTGTCTGTCACACTGTGACACCGTCTCATTGAAAATTAATTTTTTGGGAAGTGAATACATTTTTTCGATAAAACATTCTCCGTGTTCATCAACTGAACATCTCGGGGACGTCTAGCCATTTAAAAAATGAAATGAAAATTACACTTTTTGTCACGATTTTAAGACGATTTTACGATACCAAAAAATTCTAACCTCAAAAGCAAAACTTAGTTTTCTCCGAACTGAATGATTTTTGTATTAAACCTTGTTCCTCTGTATTCAGTAACTCAAGCAATACGTCAACTCGAAGGCAGAATTTCATGTTTTTTTCATTTCGATTTAAATTTGACACAATATTTTTTTGCTCGATCTCCTGCCCAATTTCCATTTTATCAGTTATACTCCCTGTTGCCTTTCCCTATAATATAAATATGTAAACCCTATAATATTGCATACATACATATTTATATGTAAAGGCAAAAGAATTTCGAGATTTCACAATATGAGAAGAATGTAAGAATGATATAAGTCTTACTATAAATATATATAAATGAAGCAAATGATAATTTACTTTCCAGATTGCATTATATAGTGATTCGTGGACAAAGTTTTCTCTCCGAAATGTCGTAGATGAAGTAAATCTTGATTTCTTGTTGTAAATTATCTTAAGGGTGTTGATTAGATCCGACTTGGATTTTTTTTTTCTAGGCACGGCACTGACTCCATATATATTTTTTCCCAAGCATTTGAGAACGAAAGAAAGAAAACTTGTCAAATATCCGGGGTTTTGCGAGGTCGTGGGATCAACAAAATTGTTGGAATGAAGCCTTTTGCTGAGGCAATCATTATTTCCACGGAAATTATAAATTTTGCGAAAGGGAGAAATCTGCGGATAGCAGAAGACAGCATTTGAACGGCGAGAACCGTTTGCAAATTTATTTTTTTACTCACAATTCTGACATCACAGAAGCATTTTCAGAGGTCATGCAATATTCGAAGACCCAAAACTTGATGATGGCGAACCTAAATTTTTCGAAATACGTCGCGAAATGGAGAAAAATGTAGAATAAAATTGAGATGTCCTGTGTATGTGAAAACCATAAGACATTAGACTGTAGTAGTAAGCAGCAAAGCAAACGCGGCATATAGACCATCTGTCAAATTCGCGCTGTAATGCTCTGAAGTCCGCCCCGATTTCGCGAGTGGCAATGTGTGGTGCGGACTTCAGAGCATTGCAGCGCGAATTTGACAGATGGTCTATATGCTCCATTTCGCGACGTATTTCGAAAAATTTAGGTTCGCCATCATCAAGTTTTGGGTCTTGGAATATTGCATGACCTCTGAAAATGCTTCTGTGATGTCAGAATTGTGAGTAAAAAAATAAATTTGCGAACGGTTTTCACCGTTCAAATGCTGTCTTCTGCTATCCGCAGATTTCTCCCTTTCGCAAAATTTATAATTTCCGTGGAAATAATGATTGCCTCAGCAAAAGGCTGCATTCCTATCAATTTTGTTGATCCCAGGATCTCGCATACCCCGGATATTTGACAAGTTTTCTTTCTTTCGTTCTCAAATGCTTGGGAAAAAATATATTTGGAGGCAGTGCCGTGCCTAGAAAAAAAAATTCCAAGTCGGATCTAACCAACACCCTTAATGAATAAAATGTATCCCGCATACATATTGTTCATTCCGAAAATGACAAAAGTTATTGTATAATAATCGCAGGCAAAAGATTAACATCAAAACAAAAAATTAGGTACTTTAAATATTGGTGCTTTCCTAAAACGAAGGTTTTTTCTTTTCTGAGCTTTAAACGTATTTACGTATTTTCCCATATAAAGGTCATAGAGTTTTTCAAACTTTATCTCGATTTGTCCCATCAACAAAAAGTTGGATTATTAAATATTATTAATTTTCTTTGGTATTGTGTTAACGATTTCAAATTGTCCGTCAGTACGAGTAAGTGTGATATTTATGTAAAAAGAAAATATAAAAATCCAAATTTTAGCAGATTGTACATTCATAACTGTTAATGAAACATATACTGATTATTGTGATGTATGCTTCCTTTCCATTATTTCTCATTATTGACAATATCAACCAAAAAATATCCAAAACAAAATTTTAATTTGGTTTAAAGTTTGATTGCATTATTTCTAAATTGATTTAAAAATCATTTATTTCCGTACATGTATATATTAGGATGTTATTTAGCAATTACTGTTACGTACTTATATTTTCATCGTAAAAATGAGATTCTTTAATCTGTTTAACCTTACAAACTTTTCTGTACAAATTACGGACCCTTGTAATCCTATTACAGACCTCTGTCAGTTTTGCTTATATTTTTCTGAAAGAATTGGCGACATGAGAATTATGTATATACTGTAAAACGGAGATATTGAAAATGTTATTAATTATCATAAATATCAAAATTTGCATGTACTCTTGATCGCTGTCATTCAGTATTATTTACAAACTTCCATTCTGTCTCAACTATAATTTATTTTCTTATCAGTGTTCTAATATACATCATTCAGTACGTATTCCAAGTAATTATGGAATTCATTCTTTCAATATTTTCATAATATTATCTTCCTACATACTGATTTTCCTACAATAGTTTGTCGTACAGAGAGTAAGCATCAGATTCAAACTGCGCGGTTATACTAACAAAATGGTGAAACTAAGCGGTTGCGTGTAGTGATGGGCGCTGCTCGGTATTTCACAGTCATGACCAATCCTGACTAGGGTACTATATTAGACAGGAATATGCAACCGCCATATTGGTTCCTGGACAGTTTGCGGGAAACAATGCGATAAGCATGTCGTGTATTTTAGTTAAAATTAAGTTTAGAATATAATAAAAATGGTCTGCTGTAGTGCTCCGTTTCGTAAAAACAGAAACGAAGATGGATTTAAACTTTATCGTTTTCCACTAGTACAAAGAGAAAGACTGTCAATATGGATTATAAATTGTAGACGCGACAAATGGAACCGAATTGTAATTCAAAATTATGCGAAGTAAGTACTCATATTTATCAATGAAACAATATAATTTAAATATATGGGGTCTGAAGCTTATGGTTATATGTCATTAAATTGCCCGTGAGCATTTTTTTGGTACGTTAAAGCGAAATAAGATCCACAAGGAAGTAAGGTTAGAAACCCGGGTTTCTACAGCAGGACGCACGTTAAACACGCAAATAAAAAAGACGGATTTTGAATTTCGCGGGGAACCAAGATGGCAGCTTGCATATTCCCATCTAATATAGTACCTTATCCTGACCGGTCTTGACGGTAAATGTTGGTAAAACGCGGTCAGATCCAATTATTTACACCAGAAAAGGTTTTTTTTTATACAGAAAAGTGGTTTAGTTGTTAGGAGTAAACTGTTGACAGTTTCGCGCGAGTTTCGAGTAGAATTTGAAAATGACACTTTACAAATTTACAAATTACATTGAAAATCTGGTGCATTTACTAAGTAATATTTCTAAAATAATATTTAGTAGTATGCTAAGTTATTTTGAATATCATTTCAATGATTATGATACTTAAATATTAAGTTAAGTACTTTGTATCGTATAGGTTATATTCCATAAATGAAAATACTGTTTTTTTGTCTTTAAAATGGCCAACGACCATACCACGCTGAAAAAACCAGTTCTCGTCAGATCACTGAGTTTAAGCAGCCTTCGGCGCGGTTAGTACTTGGATGGGTGACCATTCGAGAATATTGCGTGCTGTTGGCACATCGTGGGTGTGGTGAGCCCACACTTGTAGTTATTTACTACAAGAAACTATCCACCTAGAAACACTACCCGAATCGGGTAGTGTCACGCCTACCCTGAAAGGGAAATGGCTTAATGGTATACTACTATACTAAATAAAATAACATTGATTTTTAATTATTATGAATATAGATTTATGAGTAATTTGTGTAAATAATTTATCATTTGTTATTATTTATATGTGACGAAATTCAATAAGGCAATTATTATAATTAAAAATGGTAACATTGACAATACAAATAATAACAAATAATACATTATTTACACAAATTACTCATAAATCTAAATTCATAATAATTATTTATCAATTTTATGTTATTTAAAGACAAAAAAAACAGTATTTTCATTTAGGGAATATAACCTATACGATACACAGTACTTAAATTAATGTTTAAGTGACATATTCATTGAAATTATACTCAAAATAACTAAGCACACTACTAGATATTATTTTAAAAATATTACTTAATAAATGCAACAGATTTTCAATGTAATTTGTCAGTTTGTAAAGTGTCATTTTCAAATTCCCCTCGAAACTCGCGCGAAACTGTCAAAAGTGTCGTCTGCTATGCGCAGCTTTTTCGCATTTTTATAACTTTGAGAATAACTGGAACATTTAGAACCGAAAAACTTTTTGTACCTGTTTAGCATAGGGGATGTCCTATCAACTAAACCACTTTTTTGTAAAAAAAAAATTCCTGTTGGAGATATTTGGGTCTGACCGCGTTTTACTAACTTTTACCGTCATGACCGGACATTACCGGTCAGGGGTGCTATTCTTGAGTTCACTCGACTTTTTTTCGTATGCGAAAATTTTCGAGCGGTAGTTTCGTATACGAAAAATTGTCGAGTGCAGTTGGTATTCTTGAACGTTCTTTCGAAGGCGAACTCGTATGCAAAGTGTAGTGCGACGTTGCCGATATGTCAAAGTAGTGAATCGGCAAATCAAATGCTGAGTAGAGAAGTAAGCGTGAAACATAATTATATCATTTTGCCGCGCATTCTAAAGTTCAAGACATTTAAACATTTGCAGTTATTTGTAGTGATGATCGCACATGTGAAATGAGCAGCTTGTGTTTTCACCCTGGCGAAAGTATCAGATAGGAATTCCTTCCGAACCAATCCGAATCATTCCAGAATCTGTATCCGAACCAATCTGAGTTAATTCGAACCAAGCCGAAAAAATGGCTACATTTCGTTCGATCCAAATCGGTCAAAAATTAATCCGACTCAATCCGAACCAAATTTTCAATCCGAATGAATCCGAACTCGGATTGACCTAAAACTATTATCTATCAGAATGAATCCAATTCAATCCGAACTCGGATTCATTCGGATTGGAAATTCAGTGGATATAAATCCAAGTGCGGATCGATTCGGATTCATTTGGATTGAAACTTTGGTTCGTTTTGGAGTTCGAATTGAACCGAATTGAGTCGGATTAATTTTTAAACGATTTGAATCGAACGAAATGTAGAAATTTTTTCGGATTGGTTCGAATACAAATTCCGGAATGATTCGGATTGGTTCAGAAGGAATTCCTATCCGATACTTTTGGCAGGACATGACATATTTATCATATTTATACAGATAACTCAAAAGGATCATCACGTTTATGAATTCCCATTCTATTATATGCATGTCTTGCTGCATCATCTAACAGCTCAATAACGTTTACGTTAATTATGTCTCGTAACGTAATGATTATATGACAGCAGAATTCTATAAGTTTTATTAGGTTATGTTATTCGTCATATCTTTCTCCACCTGCCACCATGATGCTTCCCACTTTCACAGATT
>CAKNYM010026267.1:0-15735 GCA_932195095.1 Andricus curvator | reverse complement strand
TGCATAATTTACACATATAAAAATGGAATCTTTTAACACTTTTTAGTTCAAAGATTCAAAAACATGTAAATCCTCGCTATAAATTTCAAAAATCATATCATGTTACGCAAAATCAAGTTAAAAAAATTGAAATTTGAAAGATTGAAAATGTTTTTCAATTTGATCACTTTTTCAATCAGAAGTGAAATTATTTTTATTTTAAGTAATAACAAATTAATAATTTTTCAACCTGTTATTTATACATTAAATTTTGTTTTGAATTAGCTTCAGAATCCTCAAAAATATACATTTTATTTGAACCTGTTTTGGATCTTGACAAATTTCAAATTATTTTTTAATTTTTTTAATTTTCTAAATATCTTTTAAAATGATTCGATTTTTTCCTAAAACTTCCAATTGATCCTGCCAAATTGAAAAACTTGCTTTAAAATTTTACAGTTTTTTTACAATTTATAAAATCTTTTAAAATTCTTTTAAAATATTTTGGAAATTAACTTTTTAGAATGAGAAATGCTTTTCATTTTCATAAGAATCGTGATAAATTCATTTCATTTCTTTCATCGTTCTAAAAATGTTTAAGAAGCTTCTGCATTTTTGGTTATAAATCTTTAAAAACCTACATTTTGTTTTACATGGCTTCCGTTTTCGGTACCGATCGTGAGAGAACTCTTTTGTGTCAAGTGTTGGTTTTTTGGCTTTGGTGAAGGGAATCAGCGTGTGTGGATGCAGAAAGGGCAGTGAGTGAGGAGATCAGGGGTAAAGGAAGAAGGGTGAGTGAAGGCAAGGGTGTAAAGTGTGAAAGTAAGTTGTGAGAAAGGGAAATTGGAGCGCGTGAGTTTTGAGGTTAGGAGTAGAAAACTAGTAGAAAACTAGGGTAGAAGGAGTTAAGAGAATAGGTGGGCCGAATGAAGGAAAAGAAGGAATGTTTATAGTAAAAGTAGGGAGTGAGGACGAAAAAAAGAAAATTATGGAGAACAAAAAATTATTGAAAGGAAGAAGGGAAAGAATTGAAGATGATTTGACATGGAGGGAGAGGAAAAGGAGATGGCAGATAGAGCAGAGGGCATAGGTTGAGAGGAAAAAGGGGCGCATGGTATTGATAGGGAGATACAGATTATGGATAAATGGGGAGGAATGGTTCTGGGACGAGGAATTAGAAGAAATAAGGGAAAAGGGAAAAAGAGTTGAGAAAGGTAGAAAAAAGGAAGATGCAAAAGAGGTTAGAGATCAAACAGAGGGGTTTCCAAAAAGCAAGGCGGAAGAAAAGTCAGAAGGATAGGTGAGGGAAGGGAGGAGAAAAACGTGAAAATAGCTTTCTGGAATGTTTCAGGCTTGAAGAACAAGAATGAAGGTTTTTTGCGGGAGTTAGAAAAGTGGGATGTGATTATGATGAGTGAAACCTGGGTCGATGAGAAGGATTGAAAGGGGATGAAAAGGAGGTTACCTAAAGGTTATGTGTGGACAATGCAAGAAGCAAGAAAGGAACACGTTAAAGGTAGAGTGATGGGCGGCATGGTCTCAGGGGTGAGAAAAGAATTGGCAATAAAAGGGAGAGTAGAGGAGGACAGGGAGGAAAAGGATGGTACAATGGTAAGAAGGATAATAATTGGAAAAGTCAAAATAGCGGTGGTTTGTGTATATAGAAGAAGAGGGGAAGAGGAAGGTTGGAGAGTAATAAGGAGATGGATGGAGGAAAAGAAGGAAGAGTTGGTTTTGATAGGAGGTGACTTGAATGCCTGGACTGGCGAGCAAGGGGGAGGCACTTGGGATGAAGAAAAGTAAACCTACATAAGGAGCTCCAAGCATAGGGAAATAGACCGGGAGGGGAGGAGGTTACTAGACGTAATAGGAGAAACAGGATGGTTTATTTTGTAATGGCAACATGAAAGGAGATGAAAAAGGAGATATCACATTTATAGGTAAGGGAGAAACAGTAATAGACTACATCCTGGCGGAAGAAAGAATGAGGAATATGATAGGCAGTATGAATGTGGGGAATGAGATAGGGTCTGAGCACTTCCCAGTAATAGCTACACTGAAAGGTGGCGTCCATAAGCACGGCAGAGGGAGAAAGGAAAGAGGGGGAGAAAGGAAAACGAAGATGGGAGTCTGGGGGGTAGATAAATTAAAAGAGTTTAAACAAAAAATGGAAAAGCAGAATGTTAGGTATGAAAAGGAGGAGGGAGTAGACTCGTTAATTGGAAGGTTGAAAGGGTCGATTGAGAAGGTAAGGGATGAGGTAGGTACAAAAGAAGGAAGAGAAGAGGGAAAGAGAGGCTGGTGGGACGAGGAATACAGGGAGAGTAAAGAGAGAATGAAAGAGTGTGTAAGAAAATGGAGGAAAGGAGAAATAGAGAAGGCGGAGTACAACAGGAGTAAAAGAGAACATGAAAGGATGCTGGAAAGGAAAAAGCAAAAGGGAAAGGAGAAATACAAGGAAGAAATAGAAAAAGCGATCAAAGAAGGTAGGGTCTGGGCTGTGATAAATAGGGAAACAGGAGGAAGGAAGGGCGTGAATGAAGAAATAGAAATGGGCGAGTGGACGGATTATTTTAAGGTTCTGTTAGGGGAAGAACAAAATAGGATGAAAGGGGAAAATAGAAGGATAGTCCAGGGAGAAATGGAGGAAGGGAACGAAATAACAAGAGAAGAAGTGGATGAGGCGATAGATAGACTGAAAAGAAACAAGGCTACAGGAGAGGATGGTATGGAGAACGAAGCAATAAAGTATGGAGGAGAAGGGATTAGAGAAGGGATTAGAGAAGGGATGTGGAAGATCTGCAACAAGGTCTGGAAAGGAGAAGGGTGGCCGGAGGAGTGGATGACAGGGCTGGTGGTACCGCTTGTCAAGAAAGGGGAGGGTAAGAAGGTAGAAGAGTACAGAGGGATCACTCTCATGCCAGTGGGTTATAAAATATACGCAGAAATTCTAAGAAAAAGTTTAGAGAATCAGATAGAAGAGAAACAAAGTATTCCACACAATCAGACGGGATTTAGAAAAGGGATGGAGACAATAGATAACATTTACGTACTCAACTACTTGATTAATAGAAACTTAGGGAGAAAAAGAGGGAAATTAGTCGCCTTGTTCGTAGATTTTAAAGCAGCTTTTGACTCAGTGAATAGAAAAGTGCTATGGCAGGCAATGAAAGAGAGGGGAATAGAAGAAGGGTTGGTGGAGAGGATAAAGGAAATTTTTACTGAAACCAGGATTAGGGTGAAGATAGGGGGGAAAAGGGGGAGGTTTTCTGGATAGGAAGAGGTCTAAGGCAAGGGTGCCCGTTGAGTCCGCTACTATTTAATATGCTGCTGGCAGATTTAGAGGAGAAGCTAAAGGAGAAACGGAAAGGGGGGACGATTTTGGGTAATAGCAAACTATATTCTCTAGCATACGCGGACGACGTAGTTCTATTAGCAGACGATGAGATGGGGATGAACCTAATGATAAGAATTTTCGAAGAGTATGTGGGAACAAAAGAACTGACGGTGAACGTAGGGAAGACCAAGGTGATGTGCTTCAGAAATAGAAAGTCCAAAATAGGATACGTTTGGAAGATGAACGGACAAACAGTGGAAAGTGTGGAGGAGTTCTGTTACTTAGGTTTTTGGTTTGAGGCAGGAGGGGGAAACGAGGAAAAGAATCGAATGTGCGAGTAAAGTAATAGGCCAAGTATGAGGTATAGGAAAGAGAAGGTTCAATGACGATTGGAGAATGAGGGTTTTGATGTTTGATGCGTTGGTTTAGGCGGTGCTGTGTTATGGAGTGGAGGTCTGGGGATGGAAGGAATATAGGAAAGTGGAAAGCATGCATGAGAGATTTCTGAGATGGGTAATGGGGGTTAGTTGGAGTTGCCCAGGATACATGTTAAGGGAAGAAATAGGAAGGGAAAAAATGGTAACTAGACAAATTAAGAGAGCCTGGAAGTTTGAAGAGAAGCTGAAAAGGGGAGAAGGGAGCAGAATAGCACAAGTGTGCTTGGACGAAGTTCGGAATAAGGAGACGAGAGGCAATTTGGGAAATTCGAAATGGGAGGAAGAAAGGAAAAAAATGAGGAGGGCTTGTGATATACAAGAAGGGGTACTGGAGTGGGAGAACATAGAGTTAGAGCTATTAGTAAAACAAGGAGAAGAGAGATGGATAAAGATTATGGATTCGAAGTACAATAGATGGTATATGATGGTCAAAGGGTTAGCGGAACCAGAATATTTGTAAAAAATAAAAAAGGAAGACAAATGGAATAGAGTGGTACGGTTTCGAATGGGAGAAGGAGTGAGATCATGTAGATATTGGATGGATGAAGAGGACAATCGGTGCAGAGTATGTGGATACAAAATGGAGTCATGGGCACATGTGTTAGAGAGGTGTACAGGAGAGGAAGATGGACAGTTGAGTGTGGATGAGTGTGTAAGATGGATTTTGGATGGTAATGGACAGGAAGTGGCGTGGATGAAAAAACTGGAAAAAGTGAGAGAAAGCAAGGGAGCAGGGCAGAGCCAAACGGGTGATCCTGTCTAAAGGAAAGTAACTAGCAAAAATTTTAAATTTTTAAATCGGTAAAAATGTATTTGATGGTAAGAGAAAACGGAAGCCCTGGAAGATCGCTCATTTGTAGAAGTTTAAGAACCAATAGTTATAATATTATTGTTACTTAAGTAAGGCGAAACATTAGAATATAAGCAGCGGTTAAGTTAGGTTAAGGATGAAATGTAAATATGTGTACAGGTAGCGGAGGCCCTCAAACCCGTAAAAGGGAGAGATTAAATATACATACATTTTTTTAAATCTTTTCGCATATTTTTTAATTTTTTCAAAAGTTTAGATCTCTCTTATACTTTCTTAAAATTTTTTTAAAATTAATAATTGTTCAACTTTGATTTATTCGTTGAAATTTATTGTAGTTGAGGAAATTTTCTTTAAATATTCCGTTAAAATTAATTTTTCACAATAAAAAACCATTGACAATTTGCACAAGAATCTTGAGAACATTTTTTAATGTATTGAAATCTTTCAAATCCTTGAAAAACTTGAAAATTTTATTTCAAAATTTTCAAAAGCCTAAATTGTGTCTTAAACTTTTGAAATCTTCTTAAGTTTTCAAGTAAGTTTGAATCTTTTCAAAATTTGTAAATATCTCAACTGACTTGAATTCTTTGTAAACCGATAATTGCTTATATATCAAATACATTAAAATTAAGCAATTCCATTAACAAATAAAAAGTTATTAAACTAGAACGATTATAGTTAATATTGCAACGTTCAAATTTTAAGTTTAGTTCTCTGAAATTTTGACGATTCAAGCCTTTCTGTTTCCAAAAATTTGTTTTAAAATCGTTTAGTTTTTAATTTTTCATGTATAATTGCTCATTTTGAATAAATAGTCAAATATTGCTAAGTATTGAAAAATTGCTCTTTTTCTTCATTACAAATTTTTAAATTGAATAGGTTAGAAATTGAATATTTTTGACTGATACAACATTGGTATAGGATTTGAAATTCAATACAAGCGTTTAATTCTGAATCTATTAATTCTTAATCATTTAACAATTGAACATACTTTACATAGTTTCAGTCAGAATTTAAATTTTTTTAATTATTAAGGCTTTCGAATTGAAAAAGTTCAATTCTTAACGTTAAAATCGTCCTGTAAAATCAATAAATTATTGTTCAATTTCAAATACTCGAACTACAGTACAATTTTAAAAATCATTAATCAATTTATATCTAATGTTGATCAAATTGGAAACGTTTTTTTTTCAACACATTGAAATTTCAAACACTATTCATCAAAACTGCATTGATTTTTTTTTAATTTAAAATATACCCATAAAAATAAAGACCTAAAATGGGAAATTTTTATGGTGGAAGATTCTAGAATTACACATTATAAACTGAATGACTTCGTAATTGAAAAAGTGAGCAATTAATTTTACACTTCAAATTATTGAAAACACAAAATCAGAGTCATCAATAGAAACCTTTTAATAGTTTTATGAGTAAAATTACATTTAAGTAAATGTAAACTAATAACTGAATGTCAAAATGTGTCAATACTATTTAAATTTGCATAATTAGGCATTTTCACTTAATAGGCAGCTAAGTTCACTCCATTAACTGCTGAGGGGCAAATAATGGATCAAATTCATGGAATTCAGTCCATTTTTGCCCTATGTTGCTAATATAAAAAAAAATGTAAAAAAATCTAGTGATGAATGTAGTTACGTAGAATATAATTTTTATTTGAAAATCGAAGTTTCGAAGATAATCAAGAATCGTACAAACTCATAAAATTTTGTTTTCAATATCCTTCTCAGGGGTCTTTTAGGACCCCAAAATACATGCAAGTTTAAATGAAACAGACAAAATAACTATAATTGAAATTTTGGCGTATCATTAAGTAAAATAATATTTTCCCAGCTTCAAAAAGAAGTTCGTGCCGTGAGCTATTGTTGATAGTTGCTGCTGCTCGTTGAGCCAAAAAATCGGAATAAATACACAAAATTTTTACTATCGTACTATTTTTATACTTTCAATGTTCGTGACGATAATGATTGGGTAAAGAGACCAAGTATGTATACTAAATATTATTTAAATGGAATAACCTAATCTCGAAGTGAAACTTTGTTTAAAACAGGAATATTTACTTTGATAAAAATTCAGGGATGCCAGTCCGTCCCCTTTTTCCCCTAATCCCCTTTTTTCCCCCTTAAATTTGAAAAATCCCCTTAAATCCCTATAATCGAACATTTTGACCCAATTTCTCCCTTTTTTCACAAAGTTTAGATTCATTTTTGTAAGAATTATCACATAGTTTCAAGACATTAAAAAAAACTCTTATTGGATGAGTAAGAATGAGTATTAGATACGTGTTTTAGGTTTTAAGGTACAGTGGAAAAAATGTCGGAAATTTTCCCACTAATTTTGTTGGTAAAATTTCCAACTTTGGGCAGGAAAAATTATTTTCCTAAAAAAGTTGGAAATTTTCCCAATACTTTGGAAAATTTTCCTTTTTGAATGGAAATATTTCGATCTGTTTGGGGAATTTTATATACATTTTTGGGAATGAAAGATTCCTACAATATTTGTGAAATTTTCCCAATTTATACTCAGAAAAATTCTCACATCCATAGGAAATATTCTATTTTCCTTTGGAAAATTTGCACATAAGTTCGGGAATAAGAAAATTCCATACTATTTAGAAAAATTTTCAATTTCAGGAGTAATTTTACAAAACATTTTGTAGGAAAAATTTCTAGTACTACGTAGGAAAAATTTTTTTCCATATAAATAAGCAATTTTGCTCAAATTCGATTTTTTTCAGATAATATTCCTTGTTTACTTGCATTGAAGTACATTTTTCACAGGCAAAAATGTAATTATTAAATTGCATATAATTACCAATGCCAACGGCGATACCACGTTGGAAACACTAGTTCTCGTAAGATCACTGAAGTTAAGTATTGTTGGGCGCGGTTAGTACTTGGATGGGTGACCGTTCAGGAATACTGCGTGCTGTTGGCCCGTCGTGGGTGTGGTGGGCCCACATTGGTAGTAAATATCCACCTAGAAACACTACCCGAATCGGGTAGTTAGGCAATGAGCTTTCGAGTTCGAACTGCTAATCTCCCTTCTAGAAATAATTAATTGAAAACAATTAAGAACGATAGAACGAAATTTGAATTGTTTTCAATCGTGTTTCTTAATCGTGTGTGCACGATTGGGAACGATTGAGTGTTGCAAAGTTTCAATCGTTCCCAATCGGGACAATCGGTAGCAGGATTTCCAGGTTATGAAGTGGCAATTTGATGGCAGCACTTTCGTCTCGCGGGAATTATTTGAAAACGTTTATTTACTTTTTTTCGAGACAACACATTTTAAGCAATATGTTCATGAAAAAAATTGAATAAATGTTTTGTAATAATTTCCGTGAGCTGAGAGTGCTGTTATCAACAAATTTTCCAATGTGGTGAAGTTTTTTCATCAAACTATTCATTTCATTGTCTATAATTTTGTATAAAAAACGTGTACTTTATTAAATAAATTGATTAAAGTATTTTAGATACAGAACAATTAAAATTAACTGAGAGTCAAGCTATTCAGATTCTTTCTCATCTTTTAATATCCTACGGATATTAGCATTTTTACTTTTTAATTCGTCACCCTCTGTCCCACTATCACTCTCACTTGGAAGATTCATCATTTTAATTTAAAATTCGTCTTTTTTTGGTGAAGCTGCAACTATTTCGTTGGAAATCGATATTTTGCATTTAAAAATTAAACTATTTGTTTGAAAATTTATGTATTTTGTGGAAAATTTGACTTTTTTTGTAAAAAGATAATCTTTTTGGCATAAAATTCAACTATTCTTTTTCTTTGAATGTTTTTTGATTGAATATATATATATTTTTTTAAATGAAAATGTAACTATTATTGCAGTTGAATATTCCATAATTTTAGTTAAAAATTCTTCTCTTTTTTGAACTTTTTTTCTTGCCTAAAAATTTATTTATTCAATTTTTGGTAGAAAAATTATCTTTTTTAGTTGGAAATTCGTCTTTTGGTAGAAATTCATCTTCTTGGTCCAAAATTCAATTATTCTAGCTAAAGTCTGGTTTAGAATTCAACTATTTCAGGTAAATATTTACAATTTTCTTTGAAAATTCAAAACTTCGTTTGTTTGGTTAAACATAAATTTTTTTTAATTGAAATTTAATTATTTAAGTTTTGGTTGACAATTTATATTTTTTAGTAAAAATTAATTTTTTTCCTTGAAAATTTAACTGTTTCAGTTGAATATTCATTGTTTTAGTTGAAAACTCTTATGTTTGGTTTAAAAATAAAAAATTTTTTTTACTAAAAATGTTACTATTCCATTTTCGGTTAAAAATTATTTTTTTTTTTGGTTCAAAATTCAACTATTTGGTTGAAAATTTGTCTTCTTTAATCAACAATTCAAATATTTTGTTGAAAATTCATGTATTTTGTTGACGAATTGTATTTTCGGTACAAAATAATTCTTTTTATTTGAAAATTAATCTTCTGGTTTAAAAATTCATCTTTTTGGTTGAAAATTCAAGTGATCCAGTTAAATATTCATAATTATAGTTAAAACTTTTTTTTTAATTTAAATATTCAGTTGAAGATTCATAATTTTATTTGAAAATTCATCACTTTGGTTGAAAATTCAACTTTTTTGTTGAAAATCCGTTTTTTTTGTTGAAAATTAATTTTTTCAACTAAAAGTTTAACTATTTAATTTTTTTTTGTAAAAAATTGATATTTTTAGTCGAAAATTTAAGTATTTTTAAAAAAATTATTTATTTTGCAATGTTCTGCTTGTTGTGTTAAAGGATGTTCAGAATGAACGTCATGAATTAAAATAAATGTTTGCGTTTTGCGGCAAATATGAATATGTTACTTTTAGTTGACTGGGAAAATTGAACAACTTGACCGGGAATTTGAAATCGTCCGCCGAATCGCCACCTTTGAAAATGTCTGTGCTCGGGGAAGGAAAACCAGTTGTTGCGATGATTCCTGCATGTATTTAATACAATTTTGAACTATTTCACCTGTAAATACTACAATTTTTAATGTTTAAATTTAAAAATAGTTTAATCTGTAACAGTTTTTAAATAGTTAAATCTCCAAGTCCATTTCTGTCAATTATTGTTAATTTATTTGAATTTTTAATTACATAAAGCATTCTGAACAATCTAATACTATAAAATAAAAAATTTGAAACCTTTAAAATTCAAAGATTTTAAGATTAGGCATTGCAAACCAAATTATTTGTAATATTCAAAATTGAGTATTTTAAATATTTAAACTAGAAATTTTCGAGAATTTCAAATCAAACTTATTTATAAATTCAAAATTGTTATGCTGCAAGACATTTAAAAAGATTGGATAAGTTTTTCTACTAAAAATTAAAAGAATTTAATGAGTTACCTACACTTTATTTAGTCCGAGTTTCAAAATATTGGCGCCATTGTACGTTCTAATGATTTCAATCGTTTTCAATTGGGTATCCATTATTGTGAATCAGATGTTAAGTTGTCACTACAGCATTTTGATATTGCGATAATTATTTACAAGCGGTTTTTTACGCTTTCAAACAAAAAATGTCAACAATATGAATTTAAAAAGAGGTAAATAAACGTTTTACTATAATATACACGCTAAATCAAACTACTACTGCCTACTTGATGAAGACACTATATCACTGTCACATCCTTAGATGGCATGATTTTTACGTACCGTTAGCCCACATAATTTCGACTCTTCATTCAGTAGACCGCCTGAACAAACATTTTATTTTTTGAACTTGAAATTTTTGTTGAATTGTTAAAAATTTAATTTCCAACCTATAAACACGTGCGCGTCATGTGTGTTACAAACGAAAACTGCAGAGGGCGCACTGCAGGCAAGTGCATTTACTCAATTCAACCCGATTGGAAACAATTGACACAATTAGCAACAATTTAAAACGATTCAACTTTTGATCACTCTTAATCGTTATGAATCGTGTCCAATCGATTATTTCTAGAAGGGCTATGTATGTATGTATATAATTACCAATACATTTGAAAATTTGTAATTACGATTCGTAAAAATATTACGTTATACAATATCTTTGAGTAAGGCAGAAATATTACGTACAGTTTTAATTTTTGTGTCAAAAAATTAATGTTATAATTGTTTAAAACTTTTCTCCAAAAAACCTTTCAGGTATTTCTTTATGAAACGACATTTAGTGTCACATTTATTTGAAGTAACATTATTTTTGACAATTACACACGCTTCGAAAGAGCAAATCACAGATTCTATATAATGAAAAAGCATTCATTATTATAGTAATATAAAGTGAAATACATTTTTTTTGACAATTACACGCTCCGAAAGAGAAAATGATAGATTCTTTATTGTAAAAAAGCTTTTATTATTACACTTATTAGAAGTGAAAATATTTTTGACAATTAAACGTTCCTAAAGAGCGTCTTACAGTTTATTTATAATAAACAACATTCATATTACATTAATTTAAAAAAAAATATTTGAAATTTTTCGTGGAATCAACAAAATTTTTGTTTGTGTAAAATCTGCAGAAAATTTTTTATCCAAAACATTTGGTTAAATTAAGAAAATATTTACTTTATTCAACAAAATTAAGTTTCAAAAGACTATATCCGTCTTTTTGGGCCTCCATCTATATTCCTGTAGCAAAATACCAATTGTCATAAAAAGTATAGTATTCATTAATGTATTTTCACTCCCCTTACGCTTTAAAAAATCCCCTTTTTCCCCAAAGAAATCCCCTTTTTCCCCAAAAAATCCCCTTTTTCCCTAAATTTGAACGACTGAACCGCTGGCATCCCTGAAAATTTGATGTGTTATAAAATGTTCAAAGAGTATGGATAACCATCTATTGTAGTTCGAAGTTAAAACGTTGAAATTCACAACATTGAAATATATCGAAAAAGTTACTATTTTCAAAGTTTCAATCTTCAAAAAGTTTCTGCTAACTGAAGATATCGTTGTAAAAATCTGGAAAAAAAACCTAGAAACACTACCCGAATCGGGTAGTGTCACGCCTACCCTGAAAGGGAAATGGTTTAATGGTATATATATATATATACATATATATATAGTCAAAATCAAAAAAATAATTGTCGTGGTTTTGACCGTAACAGACTATATAAAAAATCTAAATTTCTCGCAACACGAAAATATTTCGGAACTGGGAAAATAGTATTTTCCTAAATGATACGCCGAAATCGCAATTATACTTATTTTGCCTTTTTATTCCAAACTTACAGGTATTTTTAGGTCCGGAAAGACCCCTGAAAAGGATATTAAAAAAAGAAAAGTTTTCTGATTTTGGAGAATTTTTTATTATCTTCGAAACTTCGATTTTCAAATGAAAATTATATTCTACGTAACTACATTCATGTCCAGAATTTTTTTACACTGAAAGTTTAAAAAAATCGTTTGTTATATCAAAATAAATGAATTCGTAAAGTAAAAACTAATTCTACGAAGAAATGGTGACCGAAAATTGAAATATATGAAAAAAATCACTGTTTTCAAAGTTTCAAACTTCAAAAAGTTTCTGCTTATTGAAGATATCGTCTTAAAAATGTGAAAAAAATCATGAAGACTCATTTTGATATGTAGGACAGGCCGATGGACAGCGATTCGCGTGCTTCAACATAATTCCTAAATTCAATTTGCCATACCACGCTGAAAAAACCAGTTCTCGTCAGATCACTGAAGTTAAGCAGCGTTGGGCGCGGTTAGCACTTGGATGGGTGACCATTCGAGAAAACTGAGTGCTGTTGGCACATCGTGGGTGTGGTGAGCCCACACTTGTAGTTATTTACTACAAGTTATCAACCTAGAAACACTACCCGAATCGGGTACTCTCTAAATCCGAATTAGTAGAAATTTTACTAATTGAATTAGTAGCATTGCATCTGACTGTTAAATTAGTAATTTTATCACTTTCTACTAAATGAAATGGTAAGATTTAGGTTACTAAATGAATTAGTAAGGGTATTCTACTAATCTGCTTAGTAGTACCAACTTACTAATTCAATGAGTAACAATGAACTGCTATTGGGGATTTAAACATGATATGCGACACTGTCAACCTCTACGCAAACTAACCAATATGGCCATGGACAGCCGTGGATGACATACTAAATACACGTAAGACATCACGAAACACAGCAAAAACATAGCGTTTAAGTGTAATGATCGTCCAACTGAATAAATAATTGCTGTAATAAGTAGCTCTGATGAGAAAAATACTTTTCCGAGCTGATAATTATTTGCTCCAATAATGGAATTTACACATCAGTATCGAAAATCCACAAGTTTCGGAGGTTGTTGTGTCAGTGGTTGTGACTCCAAAGAGAATAAAAACTTTAATTCAAGTTTTCATAGAGTGCCACAGATTGGAAGTGTTAAAATAAAAAGGTGAAACTTATTTGGAAAAATTGAAGTTGTAGATAAACACAGTGTGTGGTTGAGAAATTTCGATCTGAAAGATTGTAACGTTAAGAATTACTTGTCTGCTCCTTGAATTTTATTATTGCCTTGCATAGTTTAAAACGATTAGTGTATGAAAACATTTACGTTTTATCGAAAAGTAAGTGTTACATGTGCATTTGTGCGATTTCCATCGTATACAGTGAAAAAACACATTTTATGTTAAAACTGTTTACCAATTCATTTAGTAGTAACGTTACCAATTTCTTTAGTAGATACAGTTACTAATTCATTTAGTCAGTTATTCTTACTCATTGAATTAGTAGATTTTTACTAATTACCAGTAAACGAATCGGCACTATTTGAATTAGTAGAAAACTACTACCAATTAGTAGTTTTCTACTAATTCAAATTTAGAGAGTAGTGTCACGCCTACCCCGAAAGGGAAATGGCTTAATGGTATACTTATTTAATCGAATGTTTTTTCCTGGGCAAATCTACCAACTATTGTGTGCTTGTATTAAATTATTCATCATTAAATTTGTAGCTTTCAGAATCTATGTGATGTGCATATGTAATGTTAATTATATGGAAATATATACGACCAACTTAAAAAAATTATTTATTCATTCCCGTAGATGTGGATTATTTTTATCATGTACTATATGCACTTGTATCCAATTTCATATAAAAAATAATAAATATTAATTTGCTGAAACTTTACTAAACGGCAAAAAACATTAAACCGGACGTTGGTAGGCTACTATTTATTTAGAATAGTACAAAAAATTTAATCCTGTTTTACCGACTTAATGATTTTTTTTACTCAAAAAAATATTAGTCCATCGACGGCTATTTTAATGTTCTTTATTAATTCTTAAAGTTTTAGCGAATAAATGTTAATTATTTTTTGACTAAAATTGGATAAATCTAAAATTGGGCAATCTAGATACCTATACCAAGTATTGCAGGGAACTGTAGTACCTTTTCTTATTAAGCGGCCATCTTAGTACGTGACGTCACAAGGGTACCATAAATCAGTAAAGACAAACCCTGCTAGAAATTTCTGATAGAACTTTCTATCCGAAGCTTTCCACATCTTTCAGATCCTTTCAGAAATCTGCATCCGAAATTCTATCCGCAACCGTCCCATCATTTTCTTTCAGATTCTTTCAGAATTTATCAGAAAGTGTCCCAGCAGAGTCTTTCAGTTTTTTTCCGATCATTTCCGAAACTGTCCCACGCGGCATTTTTTCAGTTTCTATCAGATTTTATCAGAAAATTAAATTACGTAATATTGTTTAATAATTATTTTTTAATAGTGTTTTGTATGTAATTATTGGTTAATTATAAATAAACATTAAAAATTAGAATATATGAAAGGAATATGAAATATGAAAGGAATATGAATATGAAAGGAATGCCAACAGCCATACCACGCTGAAAAAACCAGTTCTCGTCAGATCACTGAAGTTAAGCAGCGTTGGGCGCGGTTAACACTTGGATGGGTGACCATTCGAGAAAACTGAGTGCTGTTGGCACATCGTGGGTGCGGTGAGCCCACACTTGTAGTTATTTACTACAAGTTATCAACCTAGAAACACTACCCGAATCGGGTAGTGTCACGCCTACCCCGAAAGGGAAATGGCTTAATGGTATACAATAAAAAGTTATTAATTTATTATTTTATCTAAGTAAATAATTAAATTAATTAAATAATGTTTTCAGAAATATAACTATTAAATAATTTTGATTGGAAATTATTGAAAAAATTGTGGATAAGAGAAATGAATGTTTAAACATTGTTTAAATAATTATTTCGTTTTTGCAAATAGAAATTATGACAATCTCGCGATAACCAGTAAAATTATATCTTACATTTCATATGTATACATATATGTGGCAGATCGCCGTTGTTTCTTTCAATATATTTAAAAAAAATTATGTTTATTTTTTATACTGGCCTAAAATTTGAAAGCAATACAAAATTGATTATTTAGTTGAATTCTCAAAATACAAGCCATATTTACCATTTTCAATTTTGTACTGCTTTTAAACTTAAAATCAGTACAAAAAATTCAATTATCGAATGAAAATAATTGCGTACGGAATAAACAGCACGAGTAGGTGCTGCTTCTAGCGTTAAAACTTTGAACGAGACTGTTCACAGCTGCATTGAGAATCCGATGCCGTGAAAAGTTTCGAACTTGATATACCTAGGTCCTAGTCTATAGGATAGAAGGAGAAGATCATTCGAGTCCTCAGGTAATCGTAGTCCCACAACGCCTATTGTATTACATACGGGCATCGCCCGATTCGCATTCGTCTACCTGCTAAGTATACCCCCACCATTGCGCTATGCGAGTTACCCCTCACTTGCTTTTGCCAAGTATATCTGGCGTCGGATTAGAGGCGGACTTACCCTCGGACATACCTGAAATCTTGAAATTAGTATCCATTGTACTTATACTCCCTTTGTATTCAATACTCATTCATAGATTGCCTATATATTACTCTATTTTGGAAGGCTTAGAATTTAAATTCATTCAGTTTTTAAGAGTTTTAAACTGGATATTGAAAACTTTGCCAATTTTACCATTTTTAACGTTTCAAAATTGAGATTTGACTGCAATTTTTAATATATCAATTTACAATAATTCGTCTAGGTCACAGAATTTGAAATTGATAAAATTTACACGTTAGTATCTCACATATTATTCATTTTTTCAACGTTTTAAATTTAAAAT
>CAKNYM010026258.1:0-11267 GCA_932195095.1 Andricus curvator | reverse complement strand
CCCCAGTAGCACCGCGGTAAATCACACCCACGGCCACGTCTCACAACCGTGAGATGTGTGGTCATAGGCAACGACGAAATCACAACGACAGGCGGCCGAAACCTTCGTGTGTCTTGAGGACAGACAACAAGGATAATAATTAAAAATAATTAAGAAAAAAAAAAGAAATTTTAAGTTCTCCATCCGTTCCGTCTATACATGAAGTTGGGATAAATTCATATTGCCATAGATGTACATGTTTTGATACGCGGTTTTATAGCCATCAGCCTTCTAAACATTATCTCCTGTAACTACGCACGTAGGCTAATGCTGATGTTTGGTACATAAGTTGAGTAGAAAAAGTCCCTCCTTGAGTGTGGTATTTGTGTAGAAACAAAGGAAAAACTTCCTTTAGACTAGCTAAACCCGTAGTGATCACACCTCCGAAAAATAACGTATTGGTATTGGCCATTTGCGTTCTTTTCGATATATTGGGTCAAACCTTGCATGAAAATGAAGCTTAAGAGTTTCTCTTTATAATCCAATCGTTTTTTAATTCTTTTATTAATTTTTTAATATTGAAAAAACGCAAGAAAAACAAAATTTTGAGAAATTTGACTTTTTATTACAAAATTTCTAAAAATTTAAATTTTTGAGATAAAGCAAAAAAAGTTTCTGGGTCTACTCTTGAAATAGTATAATTTTAATAAAAAAATACCATCATATCGTCCTTTCCAAAAAGTATATTTATTTTAAAGATTGAAGTTGTCAATCTTAATGAAACTCATAAATTGAAATAAATCAATTTTAAAGGTGTGAAAAAAAGTGAATTTTTTTTTTAATTTCAAAGACAATATATTTTATGAAGTATTACATTCAGAAAAAGTAAAAAAGTTATGACAAACATATCTTGGAAGCTGCATCGACTCTAAAATTGCCTGGGGTCATCTAGACCCAGTGTGACCACTACGGGTAAAACTATAATATTTATAAATGGACTTCTTCAATTAAACAGTTTTAATATTATGTCAATTTTGAGGTTATGCGTCTCTTCGTCTCGAGATTTCTCCTAAATTTTTATTGAGTGTTTTATGCGTCATATAAAGTATTGCTTTTTTTCAACAGAAAAACATGTAGTAAGTGATATTTGCCGTAGAGATTACTTTCCCGTGCATGTATGCCCGAAAATAGTCTTTATGGTACATGTCACTTAGTAGGTTTTTCCGTTGAACAGCAAATCGTAAAATTGTGCAAACTGAAACTGCACGTAAAAACGGTAAATTTCCAACTCGAGACAATGACTGTGTTTGATTTTATACTAAAAGTGCACTTTTACATTTTTTTTACTATAAAAAAGTAACGTTTTTGTTCGTTAAAATTTGATGGACGAATAACTGAAATTTTATAAGCATTAGAGTTTCGTGAGTATCGAGAAAATTAGGCTATTCATACCGAAATGTCGGTTTGTCTACTTTAAATTAATGTAATGTGATTGCAATCGTGATAATATTAAATATTTCAGGTAATAGTGGCAAAGTCGAAGGATTTGGTGATGGGTGCCTGGAAGCAGGCGGGTATCTTCCTTCAATGAATATAACTGCCGATTTAAAGTTAAATTTGGTATAATTAGAGAGTGCAAACAGTACGTCGGCTTTACAAAGGTTCATTAGAGCTCACTAGCTCAGCCGTCGAATTAGAACGCACGTTAACTCGTCCCCGAGAACAATTTGTTTAACACACACACAAAATAGATAGTTTGCATAACATAATCATCGAACCGCTTTGGCAAACGTACAGATCTTTTAATCCTCGTTTGAATTTTTTCACACGCGATATCTGGACCGTCGGGATTTTCTTCGCAGTCTGGATGCTGGGATTCAGTAACGATCTCATTATCCGGTAATTGAAACTCGGAGTTTGTGTCCAAATGGACGTCGCTCTCAGCAGCAGATGGCTTCCAAATTTTCAGTTGACAGGCGTGAGCCGTAGCTGCATATCTGCGCCCTAAAGAGTCGAGCCGTAAGTCAGCTATTCCATAGGTTTCACCAGGATATATTTTGGTGATGACCAGAGGACCACGAAATTTCTTCTGAAGCTTCGCCGATTCTCCCGTTCGCTCGGGTGCATCCCGCATGTACACAGCATCACCGACATTTTACTTCACATTAACGATTCGATTATTGTCATGCCATTCCTTATAACGTGCTTGTTCCTGCTGAATTCGTTGCAGTGCCTCTTCCTGGAGTATTTGGCGTTCTCTGTATCTTCCCTCGTCTTCAAAGGTTAAGGTTCTTAAGGGACCTTCATCGTGACGATTCACATAGCCATAGAGAAGTTCAAACGGACTTTTTCCCGTAGATTTATTTACATACTCGTTAAGATCCCGTTGGATCTTTTTCAATTGCTTGTCCCAGTCTCGTCCTTGTTGACTTTCGATATTTCCTTGAATTTCCGGTATTAAGGTGGCGTTAGTTCTTTCCACGAGGCCGTTCGCCTGTGGATGACGAGAAGGTACCATGTGACGAATACCGTGTTTCGTACATCAATCCTGAAACAACTTCGCCGTGAAACACGAGCCACGATATGAAACTATACGCTCTGGTGCTCCAAAATCTAAGACTACATTTTCTAAGGCGCGTACAACATTTATCGCCTTAATGTCTCTGACTGCCGATAGTACTACGAAACTGGTTAACGTGTCTGTCAATACCAGTATAAACTTATTTCTCCCTGTTGTTGTAACAAACGGACCCAGATGGTTGATATGCACTTTACCGAATGGTCTGGACCCAGCTCTAATCGGGTGCAGTTCGCCAGCTTGACGAGCAGTCTTTGTTTTGGCCATGAGACATTGTATATACCATTAAACCATTTCCCTTTCAGGGTAGGCGTGACACTACCCGATTGGGGTAGTGTTTCTAGGTTTTTCTTGTAGTTATAAATAACTACAAGTGTGGGCTCACCACACCCACGATGTGCCAACAGCACTCATGTCAGTATTCTTGAATGGTCACCCATCCAAGTACTAACCGGTCGTGGTACCTGATCAGGATACTTTTTCGTAGTGAATTGGGTATGACGTAAAGGAGTTTATCCTTTTCGCGGTCATGGAAAATTGAAATGACTAATTCGTAGCCGTTAACCTTGCTCTTTTCCTAATTTGATGATTCGCTCCCCTTTTTAGACAATATTTCGCATTTTCGCCGCAATTTTTCGTCTGCATACTGGAATACCAGCACTTCTTCCAGCGTGACTAGAGAAAACATCCCATTTTCGTTTTCGTTTAGGACATAATCGGAGATTGGCGCTCGACTAAGGGCGTCGACATGAGACATCGCAGTTCCTGGACGGTGAACAACCTCAAATTCGTAATCAGGAAGAAGGTTGCACCACCTAACAATTTGTAGGTTTCTGCTCTTATGAGTATTTAGATACAGCAACGCGCTACAATCTGTCATGACTACGAAATTTATATTAATATTATTATTGTTACGCTGCAGCAACATTGCTGCTAATCTTACGGAACTCGCATCCGTATGTACTTCTGTGATGCGGTCTGTGCAGAAGGTTTGAGCGATCGGTTCCCTAGCTAGCAATTAGATTAAATAACGAAACACCGTGTGTTCGTGAGGAGTCCATTGAAAGTTTTGATTTTCCTTTAAAAGGTCGTACAGAGGGCTCGCTATTCCGGCAAACTGGTGAATGAAACGTCGAAAGAACCCACATAATCCGAGAAAACAACCTACCTCATGTACATTTTCTGGTTTTTTAAACTCTACTATAGCTTTTAATTTTTCCGCGCTTGGCTGAATTCCTTTCCATGAGATTTCAAACCCTACGTAGGTCACCTGAGATTTTAAAATTTGGCAATTTTTTAGATTGATCGTTAATCCTGCCGCTATCAGGGCTTTCATGACTAAAATTTACCGTCCCCTTAAATCATTCCAATCTTTTCCGGGTATCAAAATGTCATCTAAATAGAACAACACATTATGACTACGCAATGGCCCTAAAACATGATACATTAGTTTAGAAAAGTAGAATGGTGCATTCATGAGACCAAACACCATTCTCGTGAATTCTCCCTTCTCATCAGGGGTGATAAAGGCCGTTTTTGCCCTCGATTTCTGAGATAAAGGTACCTGCATGTACCCTTGCGCAAGATCCAACGTGATAAATAGTTTGCTATCTCCTAATCTACCTAAGTGGTCATCGAGAGTGGGTAAAGGGAAATGAATCCGCTGAGTTTCTTTATTAAGCGTACGGTAATCTACAACTAGGCGAGGATCATCGCTTTTTTTACTGACCAAAAATTCAGGACTCCCATAGGAAGAAATGGTGTCCGTCACAAAACCCAATTCTCTATACTCACGTACTATCTCCTTGATCTTTTTACGTTCCTTGTCACTCGCAGCAATCGGTTTTCGTAATACGGACTACTACTGCCGGGCGAAACTGGTTTAAAATATCGATGAGATCCTTTTCAACTTCTAGCGGTTGAGATTCTTCGGTGTTTACCTCTTCTGGGAAGACTGGCTCCAAATCTGCCTCCGTTGATCGTCGTTCAGGAAGTGGGAGGACGTTTAGATTGTCCACCAACGTTCCCTTTGGCACTGTGTGGGTAGAAGAGCTCAAGTTCATCATAGGTACTTGTACCTTGTTACTCTTGTTACTTGTTACTTGTAACTGATCCTTGTTGGACACAATACTGATAAAACTTATGGAATTTGGGGGTAAATCCACTTTACTGACCGCACTAAATTTTTCCGTGTGATTCTCATTAACTGGAAGATTAGCCAATCGTGAGAATTCACTTCGCACAAAGGTCAACGCGTCTCCGACTTTGTGATAGTCTACGAATCTAGAGTCAGTGTAGGTTCTTTCTACCAGAATGTCAATAGTCTGACTGTCGTCTGGAACCACCAGCAAACGAACACTGGGCACAAGAATGCCGTCGACTGAAATTTTAGCTACTAGTTAGCACCATGCATTTTAGCTAGCCCGGAGAGTCTGTGGTATAATAATGCGGCCCAAAACTCTTTAAAATTGTGTTCTCACGCACTATTTCAAAAGAATACTTTATCACGAGCGACGCTTTAATCGTGCACATGGCAGCACCCGGGTCTATCAAAGCTGTGAGCGCGTGGCCATTGACTTCAATTTCTTTTATATATTTATGGACAGCATTGTCCGTATTGTCCGTTGCTACTTGGTTCATTTTCGATTTCAGAGTCGTGGCTTTACTGGTACAATGGCGTTGGGTATGTCCCTTGGCTCCACAATTTTTGCACGTTTCGACCTTCGGAGGTTCAGGACAATTCTTCGAAATGTGACCATATCTGTCACAAATGTAGCATTTTAGTTGACCTGCATTTCTTACTGGTGGTCGTTTGTCAGGGTTAACAGCTATCGAAGAAGACTCCTGCGCTGTATTCTTTTCCGTTTCGTGACTGCTCGGCTGGCAATTCGATAAGGGTTTCTTTGAAGTGTCGTGTTTAGTAGATTCCTTGTGGCTTCAAACTCTCTCCTTTCGTTGGTCATTCATGCTTTCATACTCCAGCTTATCATGTAGCAAAGTATCAATATTCTCGTGTGCTCGAGCTGCCATCGCATTGCACAAGTTGCGCGACCATAATCCAACCAGGATTTGCTCCTTGATGTCCGAAATCGGTAAATTGAGTTATTTGCAAAGTTTTAATTTGCTGTAACAGTATTTTGTTAAAGGTTCCAGTAGGTTATGGACGCGGTCGGTCATCTTTTTCCATTTTTGCGTTGCAGTTTGTGGCCTTACGAAAGTTGCCTCAAATGCCACGCGAAATGCCGGCCAAGATTTGAGATTGTCTGCTTTGAATCGGTACCAATCGCGCGCACCGTCAATCATGTGCATACGCGCCGTCTCCAGGGCGAAATTGCTCGGCCAATCATGAAGGACTTTCATTCCAGCGATGGTTTTGATCCATTCTTTTGCTCGTGGCGTACCCACTTCGCCGTGAAAATTTTCTATATATTTCGTCAAATCAGGCATGATATGATAATTCGGGATTGCGTTTGAGATTGTAGGAGATGCTACAGGAACAGGGCCCTGTGCTGTAAGTAGACGGTCAAAGATTTGCATCATCGTTTGTTCCCGTCTTCGTCCATCTTCAAGTAAACTCAGTAA
The DNA here is from genome assembly GCA_932195095.1 of Andricus curvator. NCBI lineage: Eukaryota > Metazoa > Arthropoda > Insecta > Hymenoptera > Cynipidae > Andricus > Andricus curvator. The sequence goes on along the minus strand of CAKNYM010026258.1, from coordinate 5,128 downwards.
CATCTGATTCGTGGATTTCCGCCGGGCCGGCGTTCCCCCGGATTTTGTCCCGGCGATGCTCCGCGTCCTCTGCCACGTCCTGACCCAGGTATTCGTGGGGTCTCCATATTTAAAGCTGCAAACTCCTCAAATTGCTGTTCGAAAAAAAGCGGCTGCTCACCTCCTTCCGCCATGATGAAGAGGTTTTTTTACTGCTGACTACGTTTTCACTCATGGCAAGCCGCCGCCATCTTGAATTTTTCTAGACGTACAAACTTTTCACAGAGTTCCAGTTCACAAAATTGTATGCACTGCACTCGCCTAATCCAATTTAGCGATTTTCACAATCCACGAGGGGGGAACGGGTTTTTAAAAGGACCACTTCTGAAGTAATAGCGGCACACTCGAAGGATTTGGTGGTGGGTGCCTGGAAGCAGGCGGGTATCTTCATGCAACGAATATAACTGCCGATTTAAAGTTAAACTTGGTATAATTAAAAAGTGCAAACAGTACATCGGCTTTACAAAGGTTCATTAGAGCTCACTAGCTCAACCGTCGAATTAGAACGCACGTTAACTCGTGATTTCGCACAAAACACTCGCCGCACTCAAATTTTAAAAGATATCAAGGAATTTTAAAGCGTTCCAAGGGAATTTAATTGATTTTCACAGAGTTCGAGGATTTTAAAAGATTACAGGGTATTTCAAAGAAGCTCGTAGTGTAGCAAACGGATTTCCAAGGATTTCTTAATTTTAGGGTATTTTATAAGATTCTAAATATTTTCAAAAAATTTCAACAATTTCAAGCGATATCAAAGAAATTAAAAGATTTCAAGAGATTTTAAAGCATTTTAAGGAATATGTAGGAAGTCCACGATACTTCGAAGTTTTTTATGGGTATAAAAGGATTTGATGGGCGACGGATTCCAAAAGATTTTACACGTTTTCCAAATACAATTTTTTCAAGAATTTATAAAATATTTCAAAGGTTTTCAAAGATTTCATGAGATTGCATAGAAGGTGTACACCAGATTTCAAGAATAGTTAACATCTCGAATTTAAAACTTTTTGGATTTAATTATAAATTTTAATTCTATAGAATTAAATATTTATTACATATGAATATTATTATAATACTTTATATGAAATTAAAAATTGTAATTAATACAAATTGAAATTATTTTTTAACGTAGAAAATTGAACTTCATAACAAAATTATTATAATTATAAAGAATTTTAATACTTCAAGAACTATCAAGATCTATGATTACAAAAGCGTGCTTTTATTTTAACATTTTACAGTTCAATTTCACAATTGACATTTCTTTTTCTTCTTGCGATGTTCTCGTGTGTTTTGTGCAGTAATTCTTTCAAACACATATTGGCATATAATAAACATAAAAAATTCATGCTTTTAATGCTGATTTACAAATCCATTGTCTGTACCCTGGATGTACAAACAAGTATGATAAATACGTTAGCTTCAAGCAACACCTGCACCGGGACCACATACGAAATGTAACAAGTAGCTCTCCCTTTATTTGTAGACAGAGCAATTGTTATTTTGAATGTTAAAACATTAAAACACTTAAGGTTCATATTTACAAACATTTTAACAATTCTCATAACGGTATATTATGTTCACATCCGCAGTTCCCGACTCCCATTAAAAAATTTTTCACTGTGAATGCATTAAGAATCCATATGAGTAGAACGCATCGTAAGGAACAAAATAGCAGGGGGGAAAATAATGATATTAGCTCGCATAACGCTACTGCACATAACGATTCTGAGGTCAGTGATCCAGAAGAATTTGCTCAAACTGCTCTAGTAACTATAGGGAAAAAACATAAATGCATTTGATATACATAGTTGGGCGTCGGGGTTTCAAACGTGGCGGAATAATTACGAGTTCGAGGTGAATACAAGCAATGTTTCACAAGAACGTACAGATTTTGCATTAAATGTATGGACAAACTTTCGCAGAAAGATAAAAGCTCACGATTTAAATAATGGTCTATGAACAACAACGTCTACGCGAAAAGAATACTGTCGCTAACATTTTGATTTTATTGATCCAGTACATGTAGATATTATTTTGCCAAATGGAAACATAAGTGGATGTCATCTGCGCTACGTTCCTATTTTAAAAAGCTTGGAGAAGTTGTGAAAATCGACAATATCCGATATTACGTTGAGAATCCTAATGAAGCAGCGAGAAGAGAAGGGGAATTATTGGACTTTTCAGACGGTGATGTTCTAAAGAACAATTAATTTTCTGTACTTTGTGTTAATGGCTTGAAAATTATTTTATACCAAGACGCGTTTGAGGGAAATCCAAGTTCAACTGTATTAATGGTAATATTAATTTGAACGGAGTGTCTCATCGTCCAGAAATTCGGGATTAGTAGGCAGAATTACAAAAATTAGTAGTCCCGAATTTTCGGGACATAGACTAGACATAGTCTAATCTGAAATATTTAAATATAAAAAAAATCAATATCAAAATATAAATATCAAAAATTAGAATTATAATATGTTAAATAAATTTTGTTTTGATAATAAATTATAAAGCTTTACAAAAAATTTTATATCTCAAATGGTAGGTCTTTGAGTTTGAAATAGGAAGAGGGAAGTTCAGTCGTATCCTATCCCTGTTTTAGCTTTATGAATTTAAGAATTTATTTATTTATTTTATTAATTTATTTTTGGGCCAATTGTTATGGGCTATGTTAACCCTCATGATACACACTGGGTACGGTATACCCGGCGGTTTTATTTGAATACGCGCCATTTTGGAACGGATGAACGTAGGACCATGGGACTGGAAATATAAGATAGCTTAAGGTGTCTTCTACGACTTCTTCGTGGGACGGCGTCAGTGCTCCATTAGAAGCTGGAGTGTGAACGTTGGAAGTAGAGCTTCGGGTGTAGATTACCCAGTGTGTATTCAACGTCACAAAAGCCTACTCAGTTGTTCGACTCCGAAAGGTAATTTCATTATTTTTTACAATGAATTCGTACTAAATTGAGTGTTTTCTGATATTTTATGTATGAATTATGAAATATTCATTAGAAATAATTTATTTCAGGACGAAGCATTTAGTTTGCATATCGATTTTTTCATCGAGTGACCATAATATCGGAGCAAAGGTAATGATGTTACTGAGTTACGATTTTTTTTTTTCAATTAAACAAAAAATTCATACTCATTTTTTGTGTGCAGATGATGACTCGTAGCAGACAACGAAGTTCGGGCAGATCGAAGCTCTGTTTTTGGAAGAATCGGAAGGCATATGAAGTAGGACAGGCCTGCCCAAGTAGGGGAAAACTGCTAATTTTCCAGATGGGAATTTAACACCACCACCGACCTCTACTCATTCAACTTCACGAGAGCGACCACCCCCAAGCCTCTGAACCTGAGAAGAGGGAAGTGGTGGTGGAACTCGAACATGTGGCGAATAAGCAGTTTTCCCCTACTTGGGCAGGCCTGAAGTAGGAGACGCTCAGGATCGTCAGGATCGAGAATGATTTGCGTTGAATATAGCTTAAGTAATTAATATTGTGAAAATGTGTCAGCTTACTCTAATTTATTTTTGTACTTTTGTGAACAATAAAATACATCAGCGAATTTTTATGTTGAACCCTTATTTTACCTTAAAAATCCATAAATTTGATATTTTTTTCAATTTCAATAAATGAATTATATTGAATATTTTACAATTTTATGATTAATATATTCATAATTACTGTAATTCATGATAATTTGATGGAAATAAGTTCAAAGTTCACATCAACAACTTTTTTTATACGTTGAACTACCAACTGATAACTTTTACTTTAATTTCAATTCTTTGCAAAAATTGCTACTTTTAATTAGCCAAATAAAATATGGTTTTTGAAATAAATACAAAAATCAATAATACTACCTTAAAGTTCAACATTTTAGCTATCTATCTCTTATATTGGAAGTTTAAAAATATTAATTTTTCATGAAACTGCAAGCATTTGAAAAAAAATGAATTTTCGAAAAATAACGAAAATTGTTCTTCGGTTTTTTGTAAATAAATTTTTCCCCGTTGTATAAAACGAAATATATATATTTTATTCGTCTTCCAGAGTAAATTTCCCATCGATTAAAAAAAAATCGTTCAAATTGATTAATTTAGTCAGGAGATAGAAGCTTCCAAAGAGTCACCGGGTGAAAAATACCCATGTGTGTATCATACGTAACTTTTTGATAGTTGAGGGTTAAATTTGGGCAATATATCTATTTTGGGCCATATGTCCAAAATGAGTCATGTCATGTATTTGAAATTTGAACAAATATGTATTAAAATTATTCTTTATCTTAAAAAAATAATTTAAAAAGAATATTTATCAAGATTCTAAAACATTGTGAAAGATTTCCGAAGTTTTGAACAGGCACAAAAATAATTTTCAACTTAAAATGATTTCAAAGAATTAAAAAAAGTAGTTTTTTTAAGCTTTGGAGCAAACAACTTTGAAGCTATTTAAGAATGTTGAAAAGTTTAAATGGAATACAAAAATTTTGTTAAGATTTTTGGGAAAATTTAAATGATTTTTTATTTTACACAATTTTCTTCAGAAGTATATTTAAAAGGTCGAGTATAAACATCCGGACAGTCCGTACGTTTATGGTTGAGTATTGATCTCCGGTAAATTTTGACGTATTTAAAGTTTCTAGTTTCGCAAATTTTTGTGTCAATAAAGAACTTTCTGTTATGATAATATTTTTTGATACTTTGGAAAAATTGTACAATATTTTACTATTTTATCATAAAATGAGGAATATTGAGTTATAAATACACATAAAGTGTCATATAATCAAGAAGATTACACACTAAAACACTTAACTTCAGTGATCTTACGAGAACTGGTGTTTCCAGCGTGGTATCGCCGTACTATAAAATTAAAAAATACGGCAACAAATGCCGTATCTGTATACACTACGTACGTTTCTTGATATTTATAACACGGTTGAGTCTAAACGTACGGACCTAGCAAAGGGAAGGGGAGTTGGAAAAGTGTAGGGGGAGTTGGAAAAGGGAAGGGGGTATGGCTTGTGTCAGGACGTATAGACACTACCTATTTAAAAAGATTTTTAAACATTACAAAAGATTCCAAAA
>CAKNYM010026257.1:0-10272 GCA_932195095.1 Andricus curvator | reverse complement strand
TTGTCATAAGGACAACCGCAGGATTTCGCCGGGAGCGGGTGCTAATCTGAAAAATTGCACCCGCTCCCAGCGAAATCGCGGTAAAATTTCAGCTGTAACCACGTCTCACGACCGTGAGATAGGTGGTTACAGTCTGCGACGAACTCAATACGATGGTCCGGCAAAAGTCTCGTGCACCCTGAGGACACGGAGCGACCCAAGGACGACCGCCTTCTGCATTTTCCCCGCAAGTGTCTCAGCATTTTTTTGACACGCAGGGATGCTTTTCAGGCTATTAACCAGTGAAACCTTGGCACTTCCAAGAGCGCCGATGATCAAGACGATTAGCTTAACAGAATATTCCGGGTATAACCGTCGCAACTCCCTTATAAGGTCTTTATACCTCTCTTTCTTTTCTTTCTCCTTGGCTGTGAAGTTTTTGTCAGCTGGTGCCGAAAATTCGATAACGAACATGGTTCGTTTCTCGAAGTCAAGGAGAACTATGTCAGGCCTCGAGTGCGCAACAGAAACAATTGTCGAGAATATGAAGTTCCAGTATATGCGGCACCTCTCATTTTAGACAATTGACTCTATTTCTCTAGGAGCGTTTAGCGGAGAGGTATTTGGGCTAATGCCATAAGAGTGACAGAGATGGTAATAAAGCACTCTTAGTGCCGCATTGTGCCTTTGGATGTAGGTCGTTCCTGCATGAGTTGGATAACTAGATAGTATGTGTCCTAGATGCTCGGGGTGTGCATGACACGCTCTGCAACTATCATCGGGAATGTCTTGGCTCAAAATGTGGCGACGGTATGCTAGAGTGGAAATGACACCGTCTTGACATGCCAAAATGAAGCCCTCCGTGCCCGACTTCAATCCGGGTGATCTAAGGAAAGCAAACGTTAGCTCATACGACATCGACTGATCTTCCACATTTCTGTGGAAGATGCCGTGCATCCTCTTGTCGAGGAGCTGTTCGTGGAAGTTTTTCTCCTGTGCTTTCTTAATCCGGGCCTTCAGGAGTGAGTATTCAAGATGGATAAGGTTTGATGCATTTTGCTCACCCCTAATATTGAAGTCAAGGCCGAGTGTTTCAGCAGCCTCCTCCGCTGCTTTGTACAGAAACGCCCCTTTTCCCACTTCTTCGTGTTTCCTGACCATTTTAAGAAGAGGGTCTTGTCCATTTGCAACTATATGTGCTGTACCCAGAATGAGTCTGTTGTGAAGACATTCAAGATTCAGTATTCTGCGACCACCTAGGCGGCGTGAGATGTAAAGTCGCGGAACAGAAGACTTAAGGTGCATGCTCTTGTTCATGTGCAAAACCTTTCGCGTCCCGATATCAAGGGATCTGAGCTCGCCTTTCGTCCATGGAACCACTCCAAATGAATAGAGTACTACCGGGACGGCAAGCATGTTCGTTGCAGATACTTTGTTTCTCGCCGACAGTTCGGAAGACCAAATCTGCCGGATGAGACGTTTGTATCTGCATCGGAGAGTATCCTTTATAGATGTCGCGTCCTGAATGCGGCTCTGTGGAACGCCCAGGTATGTATAGGTCTCTCCAGCGCAAAGGTGTCGTATAGCGCTTCTGTCAACGAGCTCAGGATCTTCGGGGATGCCATTAAGTTTTCCTTTCTTCAAATTAACCTTGGCGCATTTGTCTAACCCGAATTCCATTCCAATCTCTTGAGTGTACTCTTTGACAATTTTCAGAGCTAGATGTAGTTTCTCTTGATTCCTAGCATAGATCTTAAGGTCATTTATGTAAAATACATGAGTGACCTTATGCTTTCGGTTTCCAGGTTTGCCGCAGAGATACCCTTCGGAATGCCGAAGAGCGAGAGATAGTGGCAATAATGTGAGGCAAAAGAGGAGAGGGCTCATGGTGTCGTCCTGAAATACACCTCTCTGAAAGGTGATACTGTTAGTGATCACACGATGTTTTCCAGATGAGATAGTAAATCTGGTTTTCCAAAGCGGCATTAATGTCTCTATGCACCTCACGATGTGTGGATGAACCTTTAGGCTTTCCAACAGACAGATGATAAGTCTATGGGAGGTTGAATCGAAAGCTTTCCGGTAATCAATCCAGGCCATCGATAGAAATCGCTGATAGTATGCTGCGTCTTTACAGACACATCTATGGATATTGTTGTTTTTCCTACATGTCATCGAAAAGTATGATTGTATTGTATGTACATAGTAAAAACGAATAGATAAAGTTATATCCGACTTAATTTATGTATTACGGTTCTGAAAGCCTTACTGAATTTCAGGTTGACTCTGCCTTAATGGCGCTGGGACATGCGCACGATGCGTTCTTCGTATTCTGCTCTATTTCTATAGTCTAGTCCGCGTTTCAAGAGACGGTTTCTCGTAAGTCTCAAAAATTCTCGAACACAACCGGAATTTTATGTGTATCTTAAATTGTATTCAGGTAAAAAGTCACTCGTGAACTGTCTATTTACTGTTTTTCAAAGTAAAAACTGCATTTTCTGCTCATATGTTTAGTGTAAAGCTAGATTTTGAAGGAACGCACATTGTTCTTTGTCCTGATTGTCATCGAAAAGTATGATTGTATTGTAAGTATGATTGTACAGTGGTGTTCACATAAATAAAAAAGTGAGTCTTCGAGATGCTTGGTGCAGACAAAGTGTTCTACTTGTGAATTTATAGAAAATGCAAAAGGATTTTATAAAGATTATGTTTATAATTTATGTGATTTCAGATTAGGGCTCACGTCAGGCTCATGTCAGGTTCATATGCTTCTTTTTGTTACACCTTAAAATAATTCCAATTTTCGACTTAAATTAAGTGTTTGTTTTTTCTGTGCATGTGCATGTGTGCATGACCTCTGGACCATCAATTGCTCAGTTTATGGTGCTGCGAGAGCTTTGGCCGATCCAAATCGAAGGCTAAAACCGACGATGGATCAAAAGACCAAAGGACGCTTGCATCAACTGAAAAAGAAGATTGGATGGATCAGGGAGAATCAGCAGTTTCTTGCTGACCCATCGCCACTCTTCAGCGATCTCCCTGTTTCTATAAAAAATTCACCCAGGCCCAAGGAGGTAGACACTTTTTGGAGAGAGGTTTACAAGATGCCGAAAACACTAAAGTTGAAAGAAGATACTGACAATATCATCCGCTTCAAGGAGTTTTGCGACAAAAAAGAAATGACCATCAATCACTGCCGAAGAGGTCAAAAAAGCACTTAGAGGCACGAAGAACTTTTCCGCTGCTGGACCAGATTGTATCAAGAACTTCTGATGGGAGAAGTTTACTTTTACACACCAACATTGGGGCCGCATATTCACCTCATATTTAAATTTGGAGACGCCCATTCCGCAGTGGCTGGTGTAAGCACGCACTATACTGTTGCCGAAAAAAGGCAACTTGTCCAACCCAGAGAATGACAGGCCAATAACTGGTTTGAACACACTGTATAAGATCTTCACAGCTGTCCTAAACAACAGGATTGTTCGACGAATTGAGCCTGTGTGGCGAGAGATATACGAACAACGTGGCTCGAAAAAAGGTGTAGCAGGCTGTCAAGAGAACCTGCTAATTGACAGGTGTGTCTGTAAAGACGCTGCAGCCCATCAGCGCGTCCTGTCATTGGCCTGGATTGACTACCGGAAAGCTTTCGATTCAATTTCTCATAGACTTATCATCTGTCTGTTGGAAAGCTTGAAGGTACATCCACACATAGTGAGATGCATAGAGAGATTGATGCCTCTTTGGAAAACTAGATTTACTATCTCATCTAGAAATTATCGTGTGACAACGAACAACGTCACCTTCCAGAGGGTCGTCTTTCAGGGTGATACCATGAGCCCTTTGCTTGTTTGCATCGCACTTCTGCCTCTATCTCTCGTACTTCTAAATTCTTCTCGATACCTCTGTGGCGACACTAATCAGCGCGAGCATAAGGTCACTCATGTATTTTATATGGATGACCTGAAGATCTATGCCTCTGGTAAAAGGAAACTTCAAACTGCTATAAATATCGTCAAGAAGTACACAGGAGAGATTGGGATGGACTTTGGTTTGGACAATTTGCCAAAATCAATCTGAAGAAAGGGAAGATTACTGGCGTTCGCAAGGACCCTGAGCTTGTGGATATAAGTGTTATTAGACATCTTAATACTGGAGAGACCTATACATACCTGGGCGTGCCTCAAAGCCGCATTCAGGACGTTACATCAGTGAAGGAGTCTCTCCAAAGCAAATACAAGCATCTCCTTCGACAGATTCGGTCTTCCAATCTGTCGGCGTTGAACAAGGTATCTGCGGCTAACATGATTGCCGTCCCGGTTCAACTCTACTCGTTTGGAGTGGTTCAATGGACGAAAAACGAGCTTAAGGCCCTTGATATCACCACACGTAAGATCATGCATATGCATAAAAGCTTGCATATCAATTCGTCAGTTCCGCGATTATACATTTCAGGCAGTCAAGGCGGACGCGGACTTCTGAATCTCCAGTGTCTTTATAACCAAATTGTTCTAAGTACAGCTTACATCGTTGCGAATGGCAGAGATCCTCTCCTAAAAATGGTCAGGAATCACGAGATTATTGGCGAAGGAGAGTTCCTTTACAAAGCCGCGGAGCAAGCGGCCGAGACTCTTGGCCTGAATTTTAACATCAGAAGTGAGGAAAGTGTATTACTCCATCTAGATGCTTCATTTCTAAAAGCCGAAGTAAAGAAAGCAAAGTTTGAAAAATTTCACCAAGAGCTACGCGACAAGAAAATGCACAGAAACTTTCACAGAAAAGTAGAAAAACAGTCCTTGTCGAAGGAGCAAACTTTTGCTTTCCTCAGATCATCAGGGCTTAATTCAGGTACAGAGGGTTTTATTTTCGCATTCCAGGACGGTGTCATTTTCACCTTAGCATACCGTGACCACACTTTGTGTCAAGAAGTTCCCAGTGATCGGTGCAGAGCGTGTAATGCACACGCTGAGTACCTAGAACACATACTATCGGGGTGTCCGTCCCACGCAGGAACGACGTATAGCTATAGACATAATGCGGCCCTAAGTCGCTCTTACGGTGTTGGTCGCGTAATCGCCCTGCCGAACGCTCCAAGCGAGATAGGGATCGTTCATATATTACGTAAGGCGTTTTTTTTTTGTTTAAATGAAGACGAGAATAAAATTGCTGTGAAGTTGAAAAGGACACAACGATATAAACAAAAGAAAAACGTCTTACGTAATACATGAAGGATCCCATAGAGTCAATTGTCCAAAACGAGAAGTGCCAAATTTTCTGGAACTACGATTTTCGGACAGCAGTCTCCGTTGTACACTCGAGGCCAGACATCGTTCTCCAAGACTTCGAGAAACGAACTATATTCGTGATCTAATTCTCGGCTCCATCCGAATGAAACAACACTGTCAAGGAGAAAGAAAAGAAGGAGAGGTATCAAGACCTTAAAAGAGAGCTGCAACGACTGTACCCTAAATATTCGGTACAAGTAATTGTCCTTGTGATAGGTGCTCTCGAAGGTACGAAACTATCACTGGTTCGTGACCTCAAAGCCATACCCGTGTGCCAAAAGTATGCCCAGGCACTTGCGTTATGAATGCAGAAAGCTGTCATCCTTGGGTAGCTTCATGTCCTCAAGACACAGGAGGGTTTCGCTGGCCTGTCGTTGTGATTTCATCGTGCCCTGTGAGACGTGGCCATAAGTGTGATTTACCGCGGTTCTACTGGGAGCCGGTGTCCGTTTTTAGATGGCAGTTACTCTCAGTGGGACCCTGCGGTGGTTGTTTAACCCTTTTTTTATATATAGGAAGACTCCAATTTCGTAAAAACTTTTGATTTTAATAGGGTTTCTCTTTTTCATTCCGAGCATAGAAATGTAGAAGTCGGATCGACTACTGTAGCACGTTTACGTTCTCTCGTTTGGGACAGCAGTGTTCCCAGATATAAGGGAGCAACGTTGTACCACATGTTAAGGCTGCCGCTACACGAAAAATGGCGCTGCAGTAGCGTTAAAATCGTGGTTTTGTTTCCATACTATACCGAACGCAATAGCTGTCCTAAATTTCTTTCCGTGTGTTAGCTTTTCAAAAATGTATAATATTTTTTATTTGCTTTGGTAATTTTTACTTTTGCAACAAACGACGTATGAAATCCCTGCGCCGCGCTGAAACAGCCTTATGCGCGGCAGCGATTTCCGCGATGAACGATTGTCAGTGTCGATCTGTGGATTCTCCTCTAATAATGGAACATTGTGTTTTTGCTCAGTTAGTGACTGTGCCACGCGAAAAGAAGATTTGTTTCAAAAAATCTTTGTGCTCTCTTTCATCGAACTTCAAATGTCGCCGTTGCACTCATGTACTGAAAACATCAAATTTCAATTTGATATCCAGGCCCGGCGCAGCCCATATTTTGCATGTCTGGAATTTGGAATTTGTAAAGGGTGAGGGAGTGGGGTGTGGAGGAGGGGGGTATTTTTTAGTTTTTGTTTATTTTGAAGAGATGGTTCTTCTTCGTACACCATTCCTGCAGATGAATGTGTTTATAATTTTATTTGAATCTAATTTATCCAAATAATCTTGGTGAATATGTAATATCAACAGATTATTTAGCCGCTTTTACCCCATTGTGGATCTTAAATACCTTTTCAGCACCACCTGCACGAAAAAGGCAATTGCGATTCGTTAATTGTGAATGAATTATATGAATATGAATATAAAAATAATATAAAGCTAATGAAACTGAACAAATGTTAAAAAATTATTAATATCGTAATGAATAAGAAATTAGAAAAATGTTATAAAATATAGCTTGCTACAAAATATTCCTAAAAGTTTATTGATTTTTTACACGATTTTTGAAATATTTATGAAAATATAAAAAAGAGCATGAAAAGTCTCAGTTGTTAGAAAATTTCGAAAACGATGCAAAATTTCGAAAAAGCAATAGTTTTTTTATAGAATTTTTGTAGAGACGACATGTTCCCGATTGGCTTGCCAATAAAATATGTTTTTTCACGTGGAAAATAAGGAGATACGTATTTTTTTAAAAAACCTTAGCGAAATTTATACATTCTTTATGGAAATTTGGAAATTTTAAGGATGAAATGAGTTTTTTGCCATTTTTAGTTTAAAAACGCTGCCATTTTTGCAATTTATAATGTATCAAGGTTTTTCTTATTTGAGTTTATCTAGTTTTTATGCACACTTTCAAAATCCACAAGAAAATTTCTAAAATAATACAAAATGGTAAAGATATTCTTAATTTTTGAAGGAAAGAAAATCAAAAACCCCACCTTTTTTTTTAGAAATTTTCAGGAATGATAGGTACTAATATAGTCGACCTACTATACATTTTTTTGGTAATTGTTTGTTTTCCGAGAAAGCTGTTTGGATTTTTTAAAAATTACAACACGACATTTTCTCAAAATATGTAGCTACATTTTTTTCGTTGAAATTTTCAGGAGTGATGGGTAATAAATATTTGAAGCGAACTAAGTCTTAGTTTTTCCCGGAAAACGAAGGAAAAGTAACCAGCTTTGCCGTTTTTGACGCATTATATTGTTATGTCCAATAAAATAGCATTATACTGATTAGAAGTAAAAAATAACAGTAAAATGGAATAAATGCGAGAACAGTAAGAAAAAATATTATTTTTGCAACACCCACCTCTAAAGTTGACGTTTGCATGCTTCTAAATTGTGCCTAAAGCACCTTATTTGAGCAGACTGTGTGCGAATAATTTTCGCGCATGCGCAGTTTGAAGATGGCTTACTTTAGGCACTGGTGAAAAAGCTGCGCATGCGTACTTTCGAGATGAGGTACTTTAGACACTCGCATAGGTAACTTTAAACACTGGTGTTGGTATCTTCTTGAAATAAATTTAGATTTAACTTGAACAAATGTTTTAATGATTGTAGTTTTGTTTTTAGGGTTTCGGAGCCCCCCCCCCCCCCCCCGACAAAAGAGCATAAAGGCGAATATTTTTTTCAAATAATTTTTTTCCAAAAAATTTTTTTCAACAAATTTTTTTGTTTTCAAATTTTTGTTTCAAAATTTTTTTCTCAACAATTTTTTTTCAAATTTTTTTCACAAAATTTTTGTTCAAAAGTTTTTTCACAAAATTTTTTTTCCAAAATTTTTTCTCACATTTTTTTTCCAAAATTTTTTTGCACAAAATTTTTTTTTCAGAACATTTTTTTTCAAACATTTGAAAAAAAAAAATTTCAACAAATTTTTCAAAAAAGATCGTCTTTATTCCACTCTATGCAATATAACATTAGTATTTTTCTTTACCTCCTCCTAGCAACTTTCTCGGACGGGCGTTGCAAAAAATAGCGTGTGATACACGTGCTCATAGGTGATTGGTAACTCGTGTGATTGCATCATTCGCCTGCGGCTCGAAGCATGAGTCGGTGGTTAGCGCACGAGCGAATCACCTATTTGTCGCACTTGTATCACAAATAACTATTTTTTTTCTCCCCAAATACAAATGCACTTTCGATTTATAGTTTATGACAAGTTGACTGTATATTATCTATCACTCCTAAAAATGTCAACGAAAAAAAAGGTAACAGTTTTGAGAAAATTTCGTGTTTTAATTTTTAAATAAATCGTGACAGCTCTATTATTTTGTATTCTTTCTTCATTTGTCTTCTCGGCTTCGTAAGAGTGAAAAAAACTTGATAAACTGAAACAAGAAAAACATAAAATCTCAAAAATTTCAAAAAGGCAAGGTTTTGAAAATCAAATTTAAAAAAAATTTCCTTCCGAAAAATACAAAATCCAGCCGATTTATTCTGGTATTAACCCCATATATATTATTCTAAAACATATTAAACTTACGGTTTTCGGTATCGCAGTCAGTTCCCTTCGTCTTTTGAGTAGTGTTTAAGATTTTATTCTTATTTTCTATATCACAATTATTATTCTCGCTAACATTAAAAGAGCTGATTTTGTCAGAATTCCTGAATTTTTTTAGTAGGATTTCTTGTAGCAGAATGAAAATATTTGGAAAAAAAAGAATAGTCACATTTGGAGAAAGTTATTGGCACTATAAAATTGGGATTCCTTTCAATTAATTTAATTAAATCCGAGACAAACGGTACAAATTATTATGAAAATAAGTCTTCAATTTTTTGAAAAATCCAAAATGCAGTAACTCTTGGGAAACAAAATTTTTCAGCAAAATAGCTGAGATGCTTTTTTCTTTTTATAAGTTGTGCAAGTCAAAAAAAGTCGAAGAGATGACGCTTTGACGTTTTTTAATCTGACATGGAATATGTAAATAAATCGATAACCATTGTAACCCTTTTCCCAGCATCTTATAAATGTAAGCAGGGAGCCGTTACATAATGGCGGCGACAACGCAGGAACGGAAAAGTAATTTCAAGTTTGCACTTACCGTGCTGTCAGGCGCCAGACACCTACTCGGCGTCACTCCAAAATTATTGTCGACTTTAAGTTAGTTAAACTACCACAAATTTATTTATAGCTCATTTATAGCTCAGGTAAATAAAATAAAATGATAATAATTGGTCTGTCATTTGTCAAATTTAGGGTTCCACTGTAGGAAACTGATTGTTGTTGTTTTATATGCTCTTGAAGGTATTGATTTCGTTTCACATGTATCAACTTGAATCTTTGACATAGAACATAGCCGAATTTACATAAATAATAATGTACGTTCCATACTAGACTCAAACTAATAAAATAAAATATAATTTTTGAAATTCTCGAACAATAATGTTTAATCATAACGCTGCAATTCGGCGGCTAAAGCAAAAGAAAAAGAAGTCTTAAAGTTTAAAACTAACTGGTTTGATCATAGTGCTTCAATCCGGCAGCTAAAGCAAAATAAAAAGAAATCTTAAAGTTTACAACTAACTGGTTTGATCATAAGGCTGCAATCCGGCAGCTAAAGCAAAAGAAAAAGAAATCTTGAAGTTTACAACTAACTGGTTTGATCATAAGGCTGCAATCCGGCAGCTAAAGCAAAAGAAAAGAAAATCTCGAAGTTTAAAACTAAATGTACACCCTGAAACTACACGAAAAGGCTTAAAACTAACTAGCGCCGGTTAGGCTACACGAAGACAGCTTAAACTAACTATAGCCTAAAGAGCTACACTGAGACTGCTTAAAACTAGGAAACTAAACGAAACTACACGGAAAAAGCTTAAACTAACTAATGCTGGTTAGGCAACACTAAAACGGCTTAAAAGTAAGAAACGCAACCTAATGCATAAACTCCCTAATCGTTTCTGGGGTGGAGTCGCTTCAGGATGGCGTCCGCCAGGGCCTGGAT
>CAKNYM010026255.1:0-13983 GCA_932195095.1 Andricus curvator | reverse complement strand
CGAAATCGCCCGACCAGCAGGTTTCTTGAAGTGCTATTACGTCAGTTATAATTGAATATTTTTTCCCGAAACCTACTTTTTCGTGGAGTCAAATAAATTCACTTCTCTTTTCTGCTTTGCATCCTTTGCATGTTGTGACAGGTTATGTTTCATCTATAATTTTTTTCCTTCGTTCCGTTCGCGTTACTTACCTATGATACTAAAGGCCTTTTCATACATCGCTTGTCGGCAGTGGCGCGCATACTGCCTGCGGAAAGTCCAGAAATTTAGAATAATAATAAATAATAATACTTTTTTTCGGTTCTTTATAATTTGAATACATATAAAATGTATATGTATTAAAATTATAATTTACCGAAAAAAATGTATTACCCTTGGAATTTTACGTTACTGTTACTGAAAATTACGATTTTTTTTTTGATTTTTACAAAACATGTAACTGCAAAAAACTTACGCTACATGTTTTGTAAAATTCCGAAAGAAATTTCTAACAGTGATAATTTCTTTGATATTTTTAATATTAAATTCCCTGGAAGCTCTTCTCTGATATCTGCCGACAGGAAATTGACGTCATATTTTTTCAAAAAATTAGACGAAAAACGTAAGTCTAACGTTGGTCTGCCTTTAGGTTCATCAGAAAATTGAATGTTCATACATTCCAGAAGTATGCGTCATTTGTTTGACGTAATCTCTTTGATATTTTTAATATAAAAAATTCTCTCTGATTTTTGCCAACAACATTCGTCAGGGGTCTCATATTTCACATAATGTTGAACAATTCCTGGTGAGCACAATTCCATTCTGATGACGTCATCTTAGTTCCAGGAATCCTTATCTACAGGGTTATCATACTTCATCAATATTAAGACTATATATGGGAGCGCTCTCTTTATTTTGTCAGTGCAATATTAACACCGGTCAAGCGTGCTTGTAGAATCTAAAGTGTTTAAGATTTATTTAGAAGTAGATTTTTTGCTGTGATTTCCAAAACTGATAACAAACTTGCAGTAGTGAGCTTAAAATTTGTGCAGTGTTTTAATAAGTGTCAGCTAACTTCAGTTTAATTTGAAAATGGATTGCAAAAAGTAAAAAAAAGTTCTACAAATCATGAAGATGGGGTATCAACTTATACATCCTAGCCCATTGAAGACTCTCATTCAAAAATAGGGTAAGAGCACTAGTGGTTGGCACTGCGCCGGTTATTGGCACCCCCTTTAAATTTTGTTAAATATTAAGAAAATTCGAACATTTATCGTATTTTACTGATATTATTTTAATTCTAATATCATTTTTGCGCAAAACGATATATACAACTTTAGCAAAATAATGTCAAATTTAGGTGTAAAATATTTAATTCTCTTTAATTTTTAGGGTGCCAAGAATTTATCGGCTTTTCTAAAGAAAATCTTTAGCTGACGACATTTTTTAATTTCGTTATAGCAACGTTGTAAACAAGTAAATCTGTTTCATTTTTTGCAGGTATTTTGAAGAAATATTTGAAATTCAATAAAAAATCAGAATTAAACATCGGTGATAATGTATTTATTAATTTAAGAGGGGTGCCAATGGAAATTAATACAAAAAGTATGGTCTCTAGTCGTTGGCACCCCAGTGCCAATGACCAGACCATGCAATTCTGGAATGGCTTCATTCATTGGCACCCCCGCCTTGTCAGAAAAAAGTAAGGTTATGTAATCCCAAGATCTTGTGTTGACTTGAATCATTTCATGTATTTCTCATAAAATGAAGGTTGAGAAGTGCCGGAACGACAAAAGCCGTTATTAGTAGACGCAAAAGTAACTAAAAATTATAATAAATGAAGCTGTCATTTATATACCGGTAATCGTAACCTCCAAAGTTTTCTTCATATCATTTATTGTTTTTAGGCTTTTAGGTACAGTTAAATATTGTTGTTATTTGAATTATAAATAGAATTTTATTATCTTTATACATATTATGTTTAATAATATCGTCGTACAATGTTTTAAATGTTACGCAGATATGTATGTTAATATAAATAGCAAAAGTTTTTATTCAGTCGATGCACCGACTGAATAAACCGATTTATTTTGACTATAATCATATATATCCATGTTTGAATTTGTTTCTTGATTTTGCTAGTTTAAAGCAAAAAATGAAAAAATTAGTAACATTTATGTTTTTTTTTAATTTTATTTATTGTGATATGTATATATGCCCATCAGAGAGTATCTCTGAGGAAATAAAAACGTATACCGAAGAACACATGTACCATGACTATAAGCTTAAAGCTGCTGTCAAAGATATTGGCACGTCCAAAAACAAAATTTATAAAATACTAAATTTAGAATCATCAATAGAAAAATTATTTATTATTTTCAGATGCACAATTTGTTTTTAATCAATGTTTTAATGTAATTGCAAAAATTTTAAGAGGTTATGTGAGTGTAGTGCCAATCACTGGTGACGGGGGGTGCCAACAACTGGGGTTAGCAGTGCCAAGCACTAAAATTTTGGGACTACATACTTATTTTTGACAATTTTTCAAGTTTTTGTCAACATTGAATAATAATTTAACATTTCAAGGTATTCTTCATAAAATTTGGAGTGTAGATATAATTATCACTATTTAAGAATTCAATACTTTATGTGTTTATTTATTTCCTAAAGTCTACATTTCCTCTTAAGGTGCCAATAACTGGTGCTCTTACCCTATCTGCATGTTAGGCGGAACAATCTTACCCGTTGAACATCTACATTTAAACATCCATTTTTCTCCGTGTGACAAATTTGAATTTAACGTAATATTGCAGTTTATTGACGCTTTTTAATAGTTTAAAAAAAATAAATAATCATTAATCGGTAATTTATGAATACCCAGTAATTTTTTTGAACTAATATTCAATTGTTTAAACAATTTTAATTTGTTTAAATATTTGTTTTTTTCTGTTAACTTGCGAAATGAACGTATTTTCTAGACTTTATGAGTTATTTAATCAATAATAACAATAAAATAATTTGTTTAAATCATTTTACAATTATTTAAATAATACATATTTATTCATGCATATATTTTACCTAAAAAAAGCAGGAGGAACATTTGATATCACTAACTTTTCGACAAATTTTAATATTTTCAAGTACTAATTTATTTATTATGAATACTCGTAGATGTTTAAACTTTAATTTAATTATTCAACCTTAAAATTTACGTAGTGTATACAGATACGGCATTTTTGCCGTATTTTAATTTTGTAGTCCGGTATTTTTTTCCGTATTTTAATTTTGTAGTCCGGCATTTTTTGCCGGATTTAAATTTTCTAGTACGACAAATTTTCTAGTACGGAAAATGTTGACATCAACGAACTTTCTTTTCGCATATAAACTTTTTTGGCAGTGAGCATTGCTTTAAAAAATATTGAAAACTTTATTGGTTAACTTCTCGTGATCTATCATATCTCAAAGCCTTTTCCAGCTCTCCCTTCAAAAAATAATTGTTAGTATCTGGTCACACAAGAGTGACTGGGGTCACATCTCGATACTTTTTCCAGCTCTCCCTTCAAAAAAATACTTGTCAGTGAATGGTCACAGAAGAGTGATCTGTCACATCTCGAACCCCTTTTTCAAGTCTCCCTTTAAAAAATACGCGTGTTAGTGACTGGTCACAGAAGAGTGATCTGTCACACGTCGAACACCTTTTCCAATCCCTTTAAAAAATGCGAGTGTTAGTGACTGGTCACAGAATGGTGACCTGTCACATCTCGAACCTCTTTTTGGATAATTTGAAGATCAAAAATCAAGTTTTTAATTGTAAAACTTATTGTATCATTTTTAATTGCATAGCATAGATCACGAGATGTTAACCAATAAAGTTTTAAATATTTTTTAAAGCAAGGCTGACTGCCAAATAGTTGAAATGCGAAAAGAAATTTCGTTCATGTCAACATTTTCCGTACTAGAAAATTCAAGTCCGGCATAATTTTCCGTACTAGGAAATTTAAATCCGGCAAAAAATGCCGGACTACAAAATTAAAATACGGCAAAAAATGCAGGACTACAAAATTAAAATACGGCAAAAAATGCTATAAGCAATTCTTTAGTGTTCTTTTAGTGTGTAATGTTCTTGATTATACGACACTTTTTGTGTATTCATAACTGAATAATCCTCATTTTATGATAAAATAGTCAAATATTGTACTATCTTTCCAAAGTAACAAAAAATATTATCGGAACAGAAACTTCCTTATTGACACAAAAATTTTCCGGACTAGAAACTTTAAACACGGCAAAATTTGCAATTACGCAATATTACGTAAAATTCAAATTTGTCACTAATAGGGTTTTCTTTGGGGACCCATAAGAGTGGCTTAAATTATTCAACCTTAAGATTTATGATTGATTCTTTTTCTCTGACGAATTCTGAACAATATACTGAAACACGGAATTATTTGTAAAATATTATCGCGTTTAAATATTAGATTTACAGAAAGCTGACTTTTTCCCATGTCAAATCAATGGGAAACTTCATGGTCTTTGCGGCGCCCCTAAATATTAACCAATTTTGCTCAAATTTGGAGATTTTTTTTTGGCATTCGAACAAAGCTGGGGGGTGAAAGCAGAGAAATTCGAGAAAAAAATCCACCAAGTATAAATAAGAACCACCCTAATATTGCATATGTAATCAAAAAGACTTATCTTTCATTTTTGCATATTACAAGGACACAAATCTGCCGTTCTATGGAAAAAGGCGGTAACTAAAAAATCAGCGAACGAAGAAAAACGACAAAAACGTTTGAATATGGCTTTCCATCTTCCGTTTAATTTAATAGACATTTGAATACTTTTTCGGCTGTTATTGAATAATTCCGAATACGGAAAAGGGCAGAAGTGAAATTACAATGGGGTTTCATGGTAGTTATAATTGCTACCTTTTTCCGTAGAAATAATTCTCGAGACTTGTAGTTGCTGCCTTTTGAGCTGTCGACGCCATAATTTATTTAAACAATAATAACAATTTAAATAAAGAATTTCAACAGATCGATAGATCTCTCTTCAACGATTTAAGTGATATAAAAAAACTCATTTTCAGATTTTTTGCTGTAGAATTACATATAATGGTTAACTAAACAAGCAAATGAAGTTCTTGACAATAATCGTATTTGTCTTCATGCCAGTACTTTTCTTGTCTTCGAAGTGCAAAGAATATAAATGATATTATAATTATTATGAATTGATCAAATGCAAAATCTTATCCAAACAAAGTAAAATACCAAATTTGAGTTTCAATTTGAAGTTTTAATTATTTTTTACGTAATAATATACAATTTAGAAAAAGTATTGCACGTCTATTAATATGGTTTCATAAAATTATTAGGAAATTGAATTACGCCTTTTTCCGTAGAACAGCAGGACTTTTATTGAATTAGCAAAATGTTTTCTTGGTACTTTTGCAACCAAATTCTGTTGTTATTGTTACTTTCAAGGTTACTTTTGTAGAAAAGTAACTTGTAACGTAACTTTGTTACTATCTTTACAGATCTTGGAACATTTTCCAAATTAGAAAAAAACAGGTTTGCGAGATTATTATAGCAATTGATTAGTTTTTTATTATATTATAAATATATTGTTGTTCAACTGAATTTGACTTTTTCTCGTTTAAATTTATATAACTTATACTAGAAAATACTAGTTATTTACCAAATTTGAGTGTAGAACGCGAATTATATATGTCTTATCTCAATTTTTTAAAATAAAAAATTAAATACTCTCAAATATTTTTCATATTGAGACTTCGATCCTCAATCTTGCGTTAAAGAAAATATTTATGATAAAGTTTCCAACAAATAAAATTATATCCGACTACGGGGTAAATAAGAAACAATAATTCTTAGTATTCTCGTGAATAAATTTAAATTTAGTTAAATAAATAAACAGTATATAGAAAGTTAAGCTCTTCGCTCAAAAAAATGTCTGGTTAAATCAACCAGAACTCTGCTTAAATATGCCCTTACTATTTTTTCTGGTTAGACTAACCAGAATTATGGTTGAATTAACCAGAATGTCTGGTTCATTTAACCGGAATTCTGGTTAATTCAACCATAATTCTGGTTAGTCTAACCAGAAAAAATAGTAAGGGCATATTAAACCAGAATTCTGGTTGATTTAACCAGATATTTTTTTAAGTGTTGATTTGTTATTCGTTCAGTCAATCAAAACAAAACCAAAATTTAAACTTTTAACCGACCGCTTACTTTGTTTTGACAAATTTCAACGTATTCAGAAAAATACTGACCTGTCCCATTTATTATAATTTACTGTGAATAAAATTATTTAACTTATTAAAAACACAATGAACTGAATTGTAAAGAGGAGTATGTTTCCTTTGAAAAATTGAAATTTGTCAACACAACGAAATAAAAATGGTTGTATCAAAGTTTGCAGTTTTGTATCTTTATTCATCCAGTTAATCAAAACAAAAATTGATAAAATAAATACGCACGTGCTGCTTTCTCACGCTCTAACCAACGAAGATTCTCAGAAGGTGAAAGAAAAAGCACAAAAATCAAAACAATTAATACTTCCAGCTTTCTCTAATCCCCGGAAAATAGGAGCTTTATCGTTTGTATTGTGAATATCAAACAAAAGAAAAGTACTTTTTTAATAGTGCTTATAAGCGTAACGAAAATTGGAAACTAATTTTAACACACCGTTAAAAAACAAAGTAAAAATTTATAAAGTTTGAGGTCATTTAAAATATAATATTACATTAAGACATTTAAAAAGATCAATTATTTGCAATTCCTTAAGTTGAAAATAAAATAAAATTGGTCCACAAACCTTTGATGCAACTTTTCCAAAGAATTTAGGCCGCCGAAGGAAAGGGTCGAGCCTCCCCTAATCAGTTCACAATTCGACATTAAGCGAAATTTTCACTTGCTGATCACGACACAAATTGACGTCACCGTCTACACAAAACTTTTCCGAGAACACTCAGGATTCATTCACAGGATTGACTTCCGGTTCGGATACTTTTTGCAAGACCCCTCTACAGTCTTGACCCGAAGTCTAGGTCTTGACTGTGCGGTTGAGGTCGAGACTGTCTGGCGAAGACGATGACCATGAAACTTCCAAAGTGGAATACCGACTTATTGTGGTGGATTTGCGAGAGGGCTGCGCGGCTTTGGCTATACAGTATATCCCATCCCCACCACCTCTTGTGGGCCAATCACGACAGAACGATTGACAGAATTCATAGATGCTGCCACCACTGCCACGCTACCCCCATCCCTTTGCTCCTTTTCACGTGCGCTTCCGTATTTTTCCTGCGTAGCCCCCTTCAAGCCATAGACCCCCCTCTGATCACCCGTTACGATTCAATGTAGCGGTTTTCAAATCTTCGCCACTTCCTCTCCTTCCTTCCTCCTTTCTTGCACTTGCCTTGTGTAACGTGATCGTGTCAACTGCATGGAGGTCAAAGAACCCTTCAACCAGTTCAACCATTAAAATTCAAAATACTTTCTTGTCCCCACTTGACTCCTTTTACTAAATTTTATTTCGTCAAATTTGGTTGCGGATTAATTTTTAAACAGTTTCATACTTAACTATATAATAATTATCAATGTTTTTTGAAACTTATTTGTCACATCAATTTAATAAGTGTTGAATATTCTCTTCCGGAGTGAGGAGAACTAACAGAAATTAATTTTTTTAGGCACTTAAGACAATTAAATTAGGCACTTAATAGGAGCGTTCTTTCATTTTATCTTTCGGCATATTTTGTTGGGGATGAATTTTTTAACTTTTTGGAATTAACCTAGAGTTCTTTGGAATTCTTAAGAATCCCGCCGACAAAGAAATTACTGTCACGATAAAATATGCCGGAAAAGAAAAATTAGAATCCGGCATATTTTGCGGAAGGCAACGGGCAACACTTGACCTTTATTAAATTACTTTTTTTCGAAATTTGATTTTTTAAGTGATGCTTTCTAGATCAGAAATATCAAACCTGGCAGCACTCTTATCGATTTTAATTAAACTTGGTGAAGTTGTAGTACTCTATGGGTAATGTTTATTAATGGGTACTGCTACACCATTTTGAAGTTTTAGACTGATTTTTCTTCAAATTGTAATATTTCTGACACTTTTTTTCGAATTCTAATGAAACTTATAGGCGGTTTGAAAAACAAAATGCTGTATTATATAAAATATTTGAGAAAACATTTTTCAACATTTTCACCAAAAAATAAAAAGTTTTGAATGGAATTTTGACGGCAAATTTAAGTTATTTTGATGTGATTTCACCTAAAATTAGTATATTTATACACAAAATAATAAAATAATAAAATTTACAAGCTTAACCAATTTCAGATTGTGTTAGTCCATCCTTGCATGGATGAACTTTAAGGACTGGACCTAACAGCCATTTAGTAGGTGGATATCTCTCGTCAATGATCAGAATCAAAGAGCCTTTCTGCAAAAAGGTCATAGGGTGATTCCACTTAGAAAAAACGTTGGTAGCGTTGCAGACACTCCTTGGACCACCTTGTCCAAAAGCTATCCAGCATATTTCGTAAAAGCTGCCATCGTGAGAGACGTCAAACCTTGACATCAGCCAAGGAAGGTTCAGGAACGACAGCTAGGGAGCTTCCGATCAAGAAGTGACCTGGTGTGAGAACTGCGGGGTCGTCCGAGTCCTCAGTAAGTGGACAGAGTGGCCTGGAATTGAGAACAGCTTCAATCTGTGCGAGTAAGGTAGTAATTTCTTCATAAGTAAGAAGATGATCACCTATAACTCGTCTGAGATGATATACTTGACCGATTTTACTCCTGCCATTTTCCGCCGAAATGAGGGGCCGCTGGCCCTTCAATTGAGTTCCGTCATTGGTCAGAAGGGATGCGAGTTTCTCAAGCTCGTTTGAGGAAGATGAGAATAGAGCTCAGAGTTCTGCGTCTTAAGGTTATTGTATAGGAGGTCTTAAGGTTGGTCTCGCAGTCACTGCGCAAGGTAGCGCAAATGCCTTGCCTAACTGTGAACCTCTTATAAGCTGCGATGAAGGCATCTGCGGTGTAATGTGTGACTAATTCTAGGTAGATAGCTGAAGTCGAATTACAGACGAATAGAGCAATATATGCTTTGTAAGTACGGACCCCGCCCGCCTTTTCCAAGTTTTCATATTCATAGGTCCCGCGTAGTCAACACCAGTATGGAGGAATAGACAAAAATGTGTGACACGATTTGTAGACAGTTGTCCCATTTCCAGATGTAGGAACTCACTGAAGCCCTTCCGCCAAGAATCTAGAATTCTTTTCTGATGAATGTCAAGGTATCCTGAGTAGTTTCGTGGAGAGTATGAAAACGAGCATCCCAGATGAACAGTTGTATGAATGAAGAAATTTCCGATAAGATGAGCGGATGCTCAGTATTCCACGGAATGAATTATGCTTGAAGCCTTCCTCCAAGTCGTAGAAGTCCTTGAGTGTCGATAAAGGTTGTAAGACGAGCAAGATTATGAGCGCTTGTTAGTGAATCACCCTTTGGTAGCAACTTGTATTCCCCGCCTAAGGAGTTCAATTGAGTCACTTAGACCCAGTCATGTTTTGCCTCTTCTAATTCCTGAGTTGTGAGTGTAGCGTTCGACAGTCGGAACGCCTTCTTACTGAGACGGAGGATGAACTGCTTGCAGAGAGCCGTGATACGTAGGATTCGAGTCAAACTTGAATACTTATGGAGAAGATTCCAATAGGTGCTGGTGTTCCTTGCGATCACAGAAGTGGAGTGGACAGGACGTTTTTCAAGATTGTCATCAACAGACCTGTCCACCAGATGTGATGTTGAAAGAGTTGAATTGGAGTCAATCCTCGAGTAGAACAGTCAGCAGGATTTTCTTTGCCTGGTATGAAATGCCATTTTGCTGTGCGAACTGATTCTTGAATGAAGCATACACGGTTGTGAATAAACACCTTCTATTGCGACGGATGATTGCTGATCCAAGTATAGACGATGGCTGAGTCAGTCCAAATATGATCGGGTACTTGATCCATAACCAAGACTTGTATGATACGATGAACTAGCTTCATAAAGAGTACAGCTGCAGACATCTAAAGTCGACGAATTGTCAGTATTTTTAGTAGTGCTACCATCGTCATGCAACAAATCAGTGAAGTATGAACTTTCTCATTATAATCAATTGATCTAAGATACGCAACAGCAGCCAGAGCTTGTTGAGGTGCGTCAGGAAAGCCATGAATCACAAAGGAATTATGTGATGTTATTCCAAACTAACGGAGGCGTGATAAGGTATGAAATTCTTGAAGTTTCAGGAGAAACTTGGTCCATTCGTCATATAGCTGAGCAGGTGAAGAGTCATCCCTGTCGAGATTCTTTGACCAAAGCTCTTGGATGAAGATTTTGGCGTTAATTAAAATCAGTGCGAGAAATCCGAGAGAATAGAAGAGTCGAGCAATCTTGAAATGAAATGAATCAGAATTTGAATTCCGACTCATTCCGAGAGCGTGGACAATAGCATCTTGATCAATTGGTACAGATGCCGGAAAGACTTGTAGTAATCTGGTATGTGAGGATGTCATTAGATTTAGTACTTCAAAGCATTCTCTGAAAATTCCAATCATCTGGATGCACCTTAATCTGTCGATACGTTCTTTCAATATCCGATATAGAGACATTATGAAACTGGCGAAACCAGAGCAAGACGTCAATCAGCTCATTCTGACTTCTGTATGTAAAATCTCCTTGAGCAAGACACCAGTTGAAGAACGACTAGATCCATTAAACACCACTCGAAGCTCTGAAGTGATGGATCAGCTTGCAACTTCTTCGATAGTCTTAATAGCATTCGTATTTTTTTTAATGGCAATCTAACGATATAATGACCAATATCGTCTCGAGGGTGTGTGATTTGAATGTGGTTCTCACACTCTTGATCTTCGATTGACAGAGCTGACCTTGATGAAGCTGACATATTTTCTAGTTTCCAAAATCTCTGGAGAACCTCGCTAAGTTCTTCATCGATAGATGCGTGACAGCTCTGAACTTCCGATGAAGATGGACATGTTTCTGATTAGCCAAAAATTACCCTTCCAAAAATTGTGGCTTATCCGGTTGGAGTATGCGCTGAATCCTTCAGAAGATCTTCTTTGATGACTTGGCCATAATAGTCAGCTCCAATGATGACATCCACATGACCAGGTGATTAGAAATGAGGGTCTGCGAATTGAAGCCCTTTCAAATGCGGCCAATTTATGTTGCTGGTATCGATAGCTGAAAACTTTTCTGTAAGTTGTCGAAGAATATGAGAAGTGATAATGTATTCCGATGAGGACTCAAAATGAGGTTACAACTTGACTGAGACAGAGCCTCGCGTTTGCCCTGCTTTCACGGCTCCAACCCCCTTCACTTTTAGCGATGATTGCTGCCTTGGCCAGTGGAGACATTGAGCCAATCTCCCAGTGGTGAGAGATATTTGAGAACCTGGATCGATAAGTGCTCTAACTTTAATTCGCTCACCCCTGTCTGACATAACGATGAGCTGAACCGTAGTTAGAAGAGTCCGATAAGACAATGAGATCTGGATAACGGCGACACAGTTTGCTTGAACACTTGAATCTGAAGTTGACGATTCAGGCTTATCGGTTGAGTTAGCTTTATGAATGGTAGAATATGTTTCTTTCCACATTTACTACAGCGCCTGTTCGAACGACAGGCAGATGCTCGAAGTAGGCCAAAACAGTTACAACATATGTAGGTTGGGTTTGATCATTATTTCTAGCCTGCGTTGATCTGATTAATTTTGGCATATTCTGGACAGTTACCGGCATAATGATCCGAAGAGCAAATTATGCATTTACTGGAAGTACTCGTAGCTTGATCTTCCGAAACTAAATGACCCTTAACTGATTGCTGATTAGACTGAAATCCCGGTCTTCGTGATTTCTCTACTGCTGTTACCAAGCCAAGTAATGATTTTACCAAGCCTTGACTGATTTATAATCCAATCGCTGGACAGCAATGAAAACTAAGATATCGTCCCATGCGTGGACTAGTCGGCCAAGAGTTTCCAAGGTGCGATAGATTTGCGTTATGGTCGTGTATAGGCTCTTCGACTCCGATGCTGATTCTTTTGTCATTCTTTTAATAGTCAATAAATAATGTAAGCTTGTGTTAACTAATAAACATTTATTTTCATAAAAGGAAATAAAATAATCATGTGCCTTTCGGAAATTATCAGTAGTCAATGCAGTGTTCTTCAAAAGATGAGCTGCAGTGCCCTTGAGACTTTGCTTTAGATAATGCAACTTCTAAACAGGTGATAAGTTAGTGTTCGAAATCACCATTGAATCGAAAAGATCCTTGAACGGAAGCTATTCAGACGGTGATCCATCAAAGGTTTGTTTTGGCTGAGGAAGACACGGACCGTATACACAATGAAAAAAAGAATTTTTGGAACCAAGAAAATGCATTTACTTGAATCCTATTTCATAGCATTAAGAAAATATGCTTTAATATAGTAATTTTTATTTAAACCAGACACATATCTTTTGTTGATCTAAAGAAATGAATTCTTTGGCTATATTTTCTTAATTCAAATTAATATTTCTTATTATTATTTATTATACCATTAAGCCATTTCCCTTTCGGGGTAGGCGTGACTTGCTCGGTTGGAAAATAGTAGTGTGTATATGGGTATATAGATAGGTAATAAAGTAGGTAGGTATATAGGTATGATGTATATAGGTATATAAGTGTTAGGTATAGATATTTTAGATTGATCTGGAATTCTCGTGTTATTTATTTAAATGACACGTTTATTCCGCAACACTGCTCCGACCCAGGTTGCTGATCAATCTCTCTAGCGATCACCCCAAGTGAATAGCCTCACAAAATTGTTATATGTGGTTCCCCACTTGGGCCCATTAGTATCCAAGGTCTTTGTTTCAGGTGTCATTCACTCTATTGTCACTCTGTTTATAAACCATTTGTCGCCACACTTTTCTGTCCTGGTATACTTCTCTAGCTTCCTTCACGTCCATGCATTTTTCATGCAAGCTCTCCTGCTTCTATGGCTTCTCATGTCTTTTCGGATTAAGGTCACTTATACACTTGTTTCGTTAGTCGTTCATCTTTCATTCTTTCAACGTGTCATCAAGAGTAGAGCTTAATGTTTTAATGTTAAGGATTTTCAAAATCACTTTAAAGACTGTCCCGCCGGTTTTTCGTATAAAATTCATATCCATCACAAATAAATTGTTTAATCTTTTAGTTTTATATTTTCATACTCTCTTGGGTGGTCCTTAATTTTTTTTAAATATTTTAGGAGGGTTGAAAATTGTGTTGTTTTTGGAAATCTCATTGTCTAAAATGCTCAACTTTTTGGCAATCACCTATAAAATATGTCATTATAGAAAATAAAAGAACTTTAGACAAAATGTGATTTACTCAGTTTTTCCTCTTTTCTCTCTCTCACCGGCACTTCTAAAGTTGATGCTCTCCAATACTTTATTTTTGTTATTTGACTTTTGATTACTTGAAGTTGATTTATATCTTAAATTTGAAAAATAGATCTACAAAAAATCCCTTTTAAGGATGTCAAGTTCAAAATTAATTAATCTTTAACTTGATTTATAGAATTGACAAAAAATGACAATTCATTATTGCAAACAATTTTAGAAGAGGTTCCAATTTTCAACAATTTTAGGTTGTTATTTCACACCGGAAATATATATATATATATATATATATATATATATATAATAAAAAGTTATTAGATTTAAAAGCTTAAATTATTTTCAATAATATAATGTTTTAACAATTATAGGTCCCCGAGTCGAACTATTGATTCTCCATTGATTCTCTCGGTACTCTGTTGGTTCTCTTTTGCTTCTCTTGCTACTCTCTTGATTCTCTTTTGCTTCTCTTGCTACTCTCTTGATTCTCTTTTGCTTCTCTTGCTACTCTCTTGATTCTCTTTTACTTCTATTGCTACTCTC
>CAKNYM010026253.1:0-10650 GCA_932195095.1 Andricus curvator | reverse complement strand
GACATACTTTGGCTATTTTCCAAATTCTTGGAAACTGGGCAGTTTTCAACGATAGGTTAAAAATAATCGTTAAAGGTTTCACAAAAGCGAGAGAAAATTTGCGGATAAAAAAACTAGGTAATTGATCTGTTCCTGCCTTTAGTTTATTAGCTAAATTATTCAATACATTGATAACCTCCCCTTCATTTAATTCTGCTTTTACTTCAAAATCCCTAATATGTTCGGAATGGTCGATCGATTTAGTACTTTCAGATGATCCCACTTTAGTATAAACACTATTAAAAAATTCGGCAAAGGCATTCACACATTACTCAGGTTCCGTTATCTCCCTTTTATTATACTGTAAAATACCCGGTATTCTCGTCTCGCCCTTGAGTTGGTTCATGACATTCCATATTTGAGACGGGTTTTCTTTTAATACTTGTTCAGTTTTACTTGATACTGTTTAAATTATCTCTAGAAATTGGTTCCTTGACTTTAATACTCAGTTGAGAGAAACAGTATTTAGCTGCCCCATCTTTATTCTTGTAATATTTTAACTTAATTTTCTCTTTGGTCTTAATACATTGGATTAATTCCCTTGAGTACCAGCAGGGAAATCTGGTTTGACTGTGAATACATATTGATTTTGGAATAGACCCGTTTAATTCTATATAAATTTCGTTATAAAAAAACTCACAAGCCACATCGGGGCCAATAAGTTGATACAGAGGTTCCCAATCGATATTACTAATATGTATATATAAACGTGAATAATCCATATCTTTTTTAAAGTTATACCTCTCTTCTCGTGCCATAGAACAACTTGCGTTTTCAATTTGAAATTGTAAGTTTGTACGTATAAGATCCAAACATTGATTATTTTGATTTGTAACGTAATTAACTTGAATCAAATTAAATATTTGCATAAAAGTATCAATTTCATTAGATTTTGTATCGAACACCTTTTGCTCATAGTGCTAGAGGAAGTATCTAGTGTTAAAATCACCCGATATTATTAAATTAAAACCATAAAGCTCATATCAATTTGTAAGGTGCTGAAGAATTGAACAGAAACATTCCATTTTTATGGACGGAGGAATATATAGTACAACTACATAGATTATTATAAATTATTTTTGCGCCAAATGCATTGACAGCAGAAATATCAGAAAGGTGGGAGTCTAAATTTAGTTGATGTGATTTTAGATCAGTAATAATTGCAAGAAGAACACCACCCCCAATTGACTTTGGTACTCACGTAATCGGGAAAATGCATATACCTCCCTTAATTTTGTGTTAAGACCTATCGTATTTTGGTAATACACATTTATTATGATGTTTTCTTTGCGTTTGGAGTTTTCAAGACGATGATGGGAATACCATTCCTGTAGCCGATTCGAATGTTTTCCTCTTCCGCTTTCTTTATGTCGTTGAGAGTAGCTACCAACGTTGCCATCTCCGCTTTTTGCATTGGAGTTCGATCTGGAGCTAGTCGGATGTTGTTGAGATTCTTCAGTTTTCAAGGGTCCTTTCTCAGTTGTGAGAATGAGTTGAGCAATTTTCTTGGTAAATCGTCGGTTGGGAAAATTATTTTGACAGGTCACGGTGTAACTTGATTCTGGGACAAAATACTACCCGTTTTAATATAAGCACCAGCTACATTAATCTTATTATCAACATTTACGCAGATGTCGGTTATCAGTTCGTACTCATTTTGTTCCTCTGAACTCAAAGCTGCGCTTTCGATTGAGTCAGCATTTTCTTCAACACCAAAAATCATAATATTTTCCCTGCGCTTATTTCGCCCTGCCAATTCTGTTCCATAACTCGAAACACTAACTGAAGTAGGAGTGACATTTTTGTCAACATATTTTTGAAGAGACTGCATTTTTTCTGTATTTTCCATCATCATAATTTCCAGATCAGTGACTCTCAGATCTACTTTACTGGCCTGAGAGGTAATGGAATCAATTTTCTTCGTAAGTTCATCAATAGTTCCTTTTAAATGGTTAAAATCTTCCTTCATCAATGGCCTATGTTGCTCTAAAGTTTTCTGTATAAATTCCATCAAATCTTGGTTAGGGTTTTTAGTTCTTTTGTCATCAGTGAGATCCTCATCATCGCTCTGCGAATTGTTTTGTGACGAGAATAAATGTCTATCCTCCTTAGCTGGAGAGTCATATCTGGATCCACAGCATCTGGCAATTCTGTTATCTGAGAGTTTCTTTAATTTTAGGGCGCATTCTTGCTGATGGTGCAATCCGCAGCCTGAACATTTTATCCCGTTACTGTCAATAAGCTTTTTGCAGTGGCCTCTACAGCATATAATCGGTGTATCTAAGGAATTTTGCGTGGAACTCGCCATCATGAGTCACTATACTGTCCAAACACACTAAACAGCAAACGGTTTCAAGAGCGAATACTCAATGTTATCGTCTTGGATACTATAATCACTAGACTATCACGACCACAAACACTCAGAATTCAGTTTCGAAACTGTAAATTCGTGATTATGAGCTTCTTTTTACAGCATCATCTAAGAACAATTATGCCAATAGTCAAAAAGCACACAGGCTACAAAACACCACACATTTTAAACACATCCACCCCTTTATTAAGAGTTTATAGGTCGATATCACTGGAGAACGTACGAAGCAAGTGTCGAGCGAGTCGCCATCTTGAAAATTTTTTATTTCATTTAATTGATTTTTTTGATTTTACTACTAGATTTATCTGTATCGAGTTTTCCTCACGTGAGTGCATTTCACGAGAAAACGGATCGCTCGACAATTTACTGTGTTCTGTTCAAGAAATTGGCCCCGAGTATGCACGTCGGTGCCACTTTTGAGAGGACGATAAACCAGAAACGAATTAAATCATTAGCAACTAGAATATTAAACAAAACTTTATCAGTGATTTGAGGTTCCCAATTTGCGTTAAAATTTACTTCACTCTTTTCAACTTTTAGCCCTTGAATTTTAAAATAGTTTTCCACCAAGAATTCCCTGGAAATATAATTATCCTCAAGCTCTGGGTCCAAATTTTCTCTTAATTGGAAAGTTCTCATAATTGTGATTTTATTTCAAAATTATATGATTCGCATAGGAAATGCAGGTACACAGAAGCGAAGCCCGAATTGCGTAAGTTTTCGCAGTTTCTCGATGGTAACCTTCGTGATTTTTAGCCATTAATCACGCCTGAATAGCCCATTTTTGCTTTCAATTTATTTCTGAGCAATTATTAATTTTGTTTCTCGAATCTATTCGACCTTGTGGAACTCACGATTACGCGCATGTTTGAGTACAGAATCCTACTGATTTTCCCTCCCGTACGAAGAACTGAGGATTAAATTATTAATGAGTTTATTAAATGAGATGCTATTCCGTGCAAATTAAGTGCAAGATTTGTCCTCCAGAATATTGTTTCGTTTTCCTACTTGTTTTATACTTTTGTTAAATTGAATATTATTAAACCACAAAAAGTTCTAGAAGCGTCAGATTTAATGTTTAATTGAAAATTTTCCTACCTTTTAAAAACCATAGCTATTTTGATTAGGAAAAATGCATAACCTATGCTGGGAATTTTACTGATTCCTAAGAGTATGCTCAATTTTTCTGTCAAAATTTTTGGTCAATTAATGGTAATTACTTGTGTTGGTAATTCCTCCATTCTCATTGGTTGAGCTCCCGTATGGAAACGGGTTGAAAGGCCAATGAGAAATTGATGGGAGTCGTTAACCACATCACCAATAGTTGATCAATTTATTACACCCCCAAACTCCTCATTGCCACTTTAAACAAACTAATTCAGAGCCATCATACTGGCATTCTTGAGCTCTCGTATAGAAACGAGTTGAAAAAGAATGAACGATCTTAGGGATCTCCAGCTTGGCTCCGATCTCTTTTGTTCTTGACAGGTTCATAGTGGGTCAGGCTTTTAAAAGTTCTTTATTTTTATGAAATTTTTGTTCCTAATTTGGAAATCTGAGAGAGAAGTTTATGTTTGTCCTTAGCCCTTCCTATGAATGCGTACCTGTGATTCGAGTGCTCCTCAGTGTTCACAGATTGTGGGAGCTGGCGGCCCCCACCACGACTCCCGTGTGGGAGCAACACACGTAAACGCCGCGTGTCGGTGTGTCCCCACTCCGTCACTTGATTCCACGCTCCGCGGCAACGAAAATTTGTCGGTTCGGATGATTTTACTGTCTCCTTCGTGCCCTTTCGTTTGATTTCGGTGGCGGCTTCGGGTCAGCCACGAAGATGGGTTCGGCGTTGAAGCCGAGGATGCACGATTCTTAACTTGTAATTTCTCATTCTCGGCGTCTGGGCTATTTTCAAGATTTTTCAGATTTGGAGAATTGGAGGATTTGGAGGTTAGAGTCGCCTTTTGTTTACAAACAAAGTTTGACGAATTTGAAATGAAATAACTCACTTTTAAGTTCAAAAATTAATTTTCAACAACAACAAAAAAACAAGTTTTAAAATAGTTAAATTTTCCTCGAAAGAAATGAATTTGCTAGTAAAAAATAATTTTAACCAAAAAGGAAATAGTTCAATTTTCAGTTGAAAAAATATTTTCGAATCAAAAAAGGAGATTTGAACAAAATAATTCCATTTTAAACCAAAAATAATGAATTTCCAACAGAAAAAAAACTGAATTTTCAAACAAGAAGATTCATTTTCTACTAAAAAGTCGAATTTTCAACAAAAAATTAATTTCTAGCCAAAAAAGATTTCAATATTAAGTGAAAAACAGTTCAATTCAAACATAAAAGACGAATTTTAAATGAAAGACTTAATTTTTAAGTTCAAACATTAATCATCGACAAAAAAAACAGGTTTTCAATCAAACCGTTCAATTTTCAACGGAAGAAATGAATTTGAAACTAAACAAAAAGAATTGGTGACAAAACATGAAATAGTTCAATTTTCAGTTGAAAAAATATTTTTTAAACGAAAAAGGAGATATGAACAAAATACTTAAATTTCAAACCAAAAATAATGAATTTTCAACAGCAAAAATGAATTTTCAAACAAGAAGATTAATTTTCTACTAAAAACTCGAGTTTTCAACAAAAAAATAAATTTTTAACATAAAAAAATATTTTAAACAAAGTAGTTAAATTTTTAACCAAATAAATGAATTTTTAACCAAAGTAAATGAATTTAGAAAAAATAAGAATAATTTTCTAAGAAAAATACTCAATTTCCAAAGACATAGTTGAATTTTCAACTAAAAAGATCAATTTTCAAGAAAAGAAATTGTTAAGCATCAAGATTCATTTTCAACCAAAAGAGACGAATTTGCAACGAATTTGACTTCTTTTTTAGAAAATTATTCTCCTTGCTTGAAAATTCATTCAAGAGTTCATTTATTTTGGTTAAAAACTCATTTCTTTGGTTAAAAATTTGACTGATTTGTTAAAAATTTAACTACTTTGATAAAAATTCAACTACTTTTTTCGAAATATTTTTTTTGTTAAATATTAATCTTTTAGTTGAAAACTCGACTTTTTGGTAGAAAATGAATCTTCTTCTTTGAAAATTCACCTTTTTGGTTGAAAATTCATTATTTTTGGTTGAAAATTTAAGTATCTCGTTTAAACCTTCTTTTTCTTTGTTCAAAATTATTTTTTTTTTCACTGAAAAGTATACTATTTCATTTTTGGTTACAAATTTTTTTTTGAGTTGAAAATTCATTTCTTTCGGGTAAAATTGAACTATTTTATCGATTTTTTTTTGTTTCAAAATTAATATTCAAATTTTAAAATTGAGCATATAATTTAAATTTCGACTTTTTTGTTTAAATTTAACCGTTTTTTATTTATTATTAAAATCTGTTTTGGTTAGAATATGAAATATTCAATTTTTTGTTGAAAATTCATCTTTTTTTGTTGTAAGTTACACTATTTTGTTAAAAAGTAATTTTTTCGGTTGAAGATTCATTACTTTCTAGTTGAAAATTCATCTCTATGGCTGAAGATGCTACTATTCTATCGAAAAATTCGTTTTTTTAGTTGAAAATTAATTTTTTTTAAAGAAAATTTAACTAAAAAAACTTTTTCTTGAAAAAAAATATTTCGTTTTTTCTATGGACAAAAATAAAAAAGAGGAAAGAA
Source organism: Andricus curvator (assembly GCA_932195095.1). NCBI lineage: Eukaryota > Metazoa > Arthropoda > Insecta > Hymenoptera > Cynipidae > Andricus > Andricus curvator. The sequence goes on along the minus strand of CAKNYM010026253.1, from coordinate 4,550 downwards.
AAATAAGAAGGCAACCAACCAAATTTAAGGGGATTTGGTTGGTTACCGTCTTATTTTTCTTTCCTCTTTTTTACTTTTGTCAATGGAAAAAAAGAAATTGTGTTTTAAGAAAAAGTTTGTTTTTCTTTTTGTTTTTATTTTCAGGAATTCTATATATTAGCTTGAATATTGGACGTTAAATAGGATTTTGAATTTGATCTAGTTTTTCTTACGCAGTGCTGAATTTTACAAACATAAGATTATTGTCTATTGAAAAAAATTCAAAGTACGTGTTTTGATAACATTCTCTATTTTTTTTTTATTGAATAGTAGAATTTTCAACTAATAAAGATAAATTTTGAACCAAAACTGAAATAGTTCAATTTTCAACCAAAAAGATGAGTTTTCAGACAAGAAGGATTAAGTTATTTCTACTAGAAAGACAAATTTTCAACAAAATACATAAAGTTCGTTTTCTAATAGATCTCCGCGTATATCTAACGGAAGAGGATTTTTTAAATAGTTAGGCCCCGGATTAGCCTCTATCGTATTACATTCTACAAAATCGAGGCTCGGGTATTTCCCGAATTCTCGTGATTGAATGAAAAATCATATCTTCCTGAATTTGTTGTAAACAACGAGCTTGTTTATTGCCATAATTTTTACGTGCTGTTCCAATTGCCCTACTAATTTCGCTTACATTATTTTTATTACTTTGCAGTTCGCTTTGCTCATTTCTAGAGCTTAAATTTGGCGGACTGTTATTTTCTCGCTTATAAATTCCATTTTCTACCGTGCCACTTAAAGGCTTTTTATTATTCTCATTATTATGAGAATTATTTGCATTTGTGTAATTGGGACCATTTGACCACTGACCCTTGTTATGTTGATAATTACGAGCTCGATCAGCGAACGCATCATAATTTGAATCTCGATTGTCTATATTTCGATACTGAGGATTTTCATATCCGTAACCTTGATGCTCGCGGCCCGTGTTATTGTAGCTACGGTTCTGTCGATCTTCAAACCCTCGATTGCTATCATCATATCTTCCCCTATTATAATGACTTTGATTCCGATTCTCATAGCGATCTGGTCGGTCATAATCGTGATTTCTATCTGAATAATTATTTTGGTATTTATATTAATTGTTTTCAAAACTGGATTTTTGCTGATCGTTTTCGAAATTATTTTTATATTGATTTTCACGTGAGTAACCCTGATTTTTATATCTTTCGTTTCCGCGGAAATTATATCTACTATCTCGACGCTTTTTATAATTGTTATCATAATTATTTTCATCATAAACAGAATTGGTCCGTGGTGAATATTGGTCTTTGTAATTGATTTTTCCAGCTTGATCTAATGATTCTAGAAACTCTATACATTCTTCGGATGTTTTTATGTTTCGAATAATGAATATGGCTCTGACCTCTTCTGTAAAGTGCCTCGACAGGCAAGTGACAATTTCGCTTTCACAGGGTGGTGGAATTAAGTGCCTCGCATTGTTTATCATTTTCATAGCATATTCGGTTCTAATAAGTTTTTCTCGATTATGAAACCCGTATTGCAGATCCTTCCCGATTTTAAACCTGATATCATCATTCCAGAATTTTTTCATGAATTTCGTTTTAAATGATATGAGGTCATCAATTATATGCTCACGCACCATATTCCACCATTCTCTTGCCATGCCAGTCAGACATGATTATATTACATAATGAAAATCATACATCCTGACATCCATGGCTCTTACGTATTGTTTGAAGTCATTTAGGAACATCATCGGACGCTCGCGTACCGTACCGGAAAATGTTGGAATTGGGTAATTTTTTACCCATGGTGCTTTTACTTTAGTTGATCCTACATTTCGGTCTACGCGTTTTTCTATTATACATTGTTTTTCCTCTAAATCTTCTAAACGCTTTCTATTTTGCATATTGGTAACAACAAAATCTGCCTGATCTAAGTGTATTGCCTCCGTGACCTTTTCTAGTACGTCGAATTTCTTTTCTATATCTATGATATTCTCTTCGAAATATTTTCCTTCCTCTTTATACCTTTCTCTTAGGTAATCTGCCTGATTATCTATTCTTTTGATAAAGTTATTGCAAAAGAATCTATTCTATTGTTTAATTCCTCTTGGGTCTTTTGACTTTTCTCGAAATTTAATTGTATAAACGCAAGAATTTTATCTAACATTTTACCTGTCGCCTCACTATTTAAGTATGGTTCACGATTTTGTGAGCTAGGTTCTACATTTAAGTTGATTGCATTATTTGTATCCGGTATGGTTGATTCTAAAGATCGATCAACCGGCTTGTCGATTAGGTTGGCGTTTTATCCACCAGGATTATTGGTTCTATTTTTGTCTGAACCATGTTCGTTTATAATTTATGAATCTTCAAAATTTGATTCATCCGTTTATTTCTCGAACGAAATTTATTTACTCTTTTCCAGTGTAGATTTTGACAATTTGATCTTGTGAGTTTCTATTTTTTAAGAGTCGTGATCAATTATTTCTTTGTCCGCCATTTTCGAAAAATAATTTTAAGTACAAAAAAATTTGAATTGGTTTTTAATTTCGAAGTTCAGTTTCAATTTCGAAAAAGCTAGATTTTGATTTAATTATTCCATCGCATTTAAAATCTCTTATTCGCGACTAAATAAAAGTGCAGAATTTTGAATTTATTTCGTATCGTTTCTGCGAAAGTATTTAAATTCAGTGTTAGGAGTTTATTATTCTTATTCACGGATTAAATCTACTTTATTTGTGTCTTGATATGATTACTTAGCTTTGCTCATTATTATTCTAATCGAGAAAGTTAATGGATTTCTTTTGTATTTTGATAGCATCGATTATTATCCTTACTAACGAGTTTTCATTCTCTGAGGTTAATGTGTTTGCTTTGGTCCGACCATAACATCAATAAAATTTAATTAAATTATCATCATGTGTTTATGACCTGTCTTTTTTCGAATACAAAGGCCTTGTAATCTATCCGTCGCGAAGGATTACGCAATATTTACTTTTGCTGAACATCTGTTTTTGAATTCTAATTTTCAGATGTATTTACCGAAATCGAACGACGAAAACGCGCAATTCGTTCTTCTTTCAGGTACTTCTGTGTCCCACCAGGGGTACCAGTTGTAACGTTATGCTTTTTCTATACGAGCATTAAATTAATTATTTTCATTTTCTGACGCCTGAAGCCTGGAGGACAGCTGTTATTATTTTTTTATTTATTTTTTATTGGAAAATTATACCCAACAGCCTAGGCCAATTACAGGGTAAATAGCTTAAATGCGAATTACATATTAATTATTAGTAGCCATCACTTCTTATTATATTAAATCTAAGTTATTCTAACGTCGATATATCGCCCATTAACATCGAGATCATACAGAATAAATCCTACGTGAAGTAATGAATTCTCTTACTTTGGTTTTAAATTCCCCAAACGAAATTTCATAAATAATAATGTTAATGTTTTTGTTTCTAGTAGTAAATGTGACAAATTTATTCATTATAGCGCACATTCTAAAGATAGGAGAATTCTTAAGTACATTGCTATTAGTTGCTGGCATATAAAATAATTCACGCTGCCTGAAGTTGAAAGTCGGTTCTCGAAATAGTTGTTGAAGTTTATCTGAGAGATAAGCACAATCAATAAAATTTCTAATGTTTTTGAATACAAATACTAGGAGTAAGTAAGTGTATCTTTCTTTCATTGTGAACATATCAAAATTCTTACATGAAGTTAAATAGTCACTCCCTTGATGGGAATCTACCTTCCTTCTTAAAAAACAAAAATTTCAGAAACCTTTTTTGGATTTTCTCAATTCTGTTTATTTGGTAATTTAGTTGCGGTTCCCAAATTATCGCGCCATAATCTAATTTCGATCTGACTAGAGAAGTAAACAGAGTTAACATAGCGCTTTTGTTATTAAATTGTTTACAAGATCTTGTTATGAAGCCGAACGTTTTCGAAGCAGATTTTACCAAGGCGTTGACTTGAGGGTTACATTTTAGGTCGAAGCTAAAGATTATACCAAGGTCATTTACTGTAGCTACTCTTTTTAAATTCTCATTACCCAGCTGGTACTCAAAATCAATGATGTCTCTGAACGAGAAAATGTAATGATCTTACACTTATCAGGGTTAATTGGTAGTTGATTGTCTATGCACCAATCATAACATCTAATCAGTTTTCCCTGTAGCTTTATACAATCTCTAATGGAAATTATCGTTTGAAAGATTTTCGTATAATCTGCAAATATTATTAATGGTTTGAGTTCTCCAGTTACTATATCCAGAACATAAATCACATAAAGTACAAGTCCTAAATTAGAACCTTGCGGTACCCCTGAGGTCGGTTTGAATGGTTTAGATGGTACCCCAAAAATTGTACCACAAGTTGTCTATCAATTAGAAATGATTTAATCGTATTTAAAATATTAAGTGGAATTTTCAGCTTGTTTAGCTTACTTATCAACTTTTCATGATTTGATTTGTCAAAGGGCTTCGAAAAATCTATGTAAATTGTATCAACTTGCCGATTTTCAGATAA
>CAKNYM010026252.1:0-58810 GCA_932195095.1 Andricus curvator | reverse complement strand
TTTTAATTTAAATTTATTATAATGGATCATCGTGAAAGTCTTAAATCAATTTTCACTATTCTTTGTAATTATGATTTTTAAAAGAATTTCAATTCGCATTGTGGTGAATGCGGGTCGGAATTTTTAACTTAGATTTTATTCTAAATGTGTATTATTTTCGACCCCAAGTATATTATAGGAAATAGAGAGCCTTAGCTTTTATTTTGGCTGACCGAGGACGTGGCAATGTCATTGTGCGCCCACGTTTTCAGGCATGCTGTCAGTACCGCAGTCAAGTCGATCAGCGAAGAGCATACGGGAGGAGCGAGATGGATCTATGTAAGGAAAGTGTGGAAAGAGAAGGAGGAAGAGAGTAGAGTGGTCGAGGCGTCGTATGCAGCCCGGCCATTCGCGAGAAAGAGACGGCGATATACACGGCCTGTGCGAGAGAAAAATCGAGCATGGTGTTCGAAGTACATATGCGTGTAGTGAGTTTACCTGTTAAACTTATATTATTGTTTAAGTAAAATTTATGTTATATATGTACATATGTTATATTGTCTGTTTCCTTTTTCTTTACAGCTTCGAGACCAGTGTGAGCGGAGAATCAGGAACACGATCTCCTGGATCTTTTGCTTCTGTAATTTTTTTTTCTTTTCCTTTTGTTTTGTTTATGTTTAGTGCGTGTGTGTGAGTATCTTGTAATTGTAATTTCTCTGTATTTTCAAAATAAATTGAATTTTATGTAATCCTTACGTCATCGAAAATAGAACACCAAGATTTGCTTCTTTTTAACTTGTATACCATTAAGCCATTTCCCTTTCGGGTAGGCGTGACACTACCCGATTCGGGTAGTGTTTCTAGGTTGATAACTTGTAGTAAATAACTACAAGTGTGGGCTCACCACACCCACGATGTGCCAACAGCACTCAGTTTTCTCGAATGGTCACTCATCCAAGTGCTAACCGCGCCCAACGCTGCTTAACTTCAGTGATCTGACGAGAACTGGTTTTTTTCAGCGTGGTATGGCTGTTGGATCATTGAATCATTAATTTTTCTATTCTCTCTTTTTTTTGGGGTTTTCTATTTTCGTATATCTTGAGTATATTATTTATAACCCTGATAGTTTAATAGAATTGAAATTGTGTAAAATAGAAATTTTCAATTATCCTTTAAAAAATTAAGATTGAAGGAATTTTTATTTCCTTATGAACAGTTTGCAAAACAGGGAAGATTTTACATTAAGATTAAATATCAATGCAACCTCACTTTTTCGACTCATCTGAGACAAAATTAGCATAATGAAAAAGAGGGAGAAAAATAGAAAAGTCAACCGAAAACCAACCTCACACTTTTCCTTTTTCCGTCTTTTGTTGTAATACGAGGGGACCAATATGTTATTCTGAATGTGACGTCACTTCGCTCACGATGTGGGGCTATTGCGCTTCACCGTTTATCGAGTCTCATGGCTCATTGGTTAGCCGCTGGACTTTTGTGCTGAAGATCGCGGGTTCATGGCCTGGTGCCTGCGCTTACTTTTTTTTTTTTTTTTAATTTTTGATAATGCGGTTTTAGCCGGTGAGAATTATCCTTCCTTTTGTCAATATAATTTTTTTTTGTCCCTATAACTTTTAATTACGGTTTTACCTTATGTAGGCGTTTTCAGCCAAAATGTTTTTGTAAAATTTTATTTCAATGCATATTGGATTTCGGTTCGAGTTTTACTGTCAATACATACCCTGAATTATTCTATTTGAAGACAGGTTTTCCTTGTATTACAAAATAATTCAGCATATTTATTTAAACTTAATTTTATCTACTTATAATAATTATAAAACATAGAAAAGTTTTGATTACATGAATGTGTGACATACTCTATTAGTCAAATAACACTTGCTTATGTTTTATAATTATTTTTCTTTCGATCTAAATCTATTTCGTTGTTTTGTTCTTTTATGCTTACATACTTTAAAGTGGCGCGCTCCTACATATGGAGCGTCGTGTTCATATTCCGTTCTCTCCTCGGCGACCGTCCGCTGCTGCTTATCGTAGTCGGATTGTATTTCATACGTGAGTCGATCATAATGGTATGATGACTTCATTAAGTGTAGTAGTATAATTCTCCTTCTTCTACGCTTTTTCTCCATCTTGTAGCTGCATTTTTTTCTTGTAGCGGGCGTATCATTAGTTGTGCGGGAGGAGTCTCATTGTGCTTGGTTTATGTTTCCAACATTGGAGCGGCCGTCATGGTCTGTGACGTCATGGCTGACACTTATTGCTTATTTCACTGTGCGGCTGCGGACCTGGCAGTGATGAATAGGTGTATGTTGTCCCTCCTTAAGTTCTTTCATCGTCCTCGATGCAAATTTGATGTGGGTGGTTGAAAAGGGGGCTGAATAATGACTTCTTTTTAGGTTACTCTGACGCTGGTTATCGGTGCTCGTACCTGCTGTGTTGACTCGTTTTTTTCCTGCATGTCATTCTTCCACAATATATCACTATTGATATTAATATTATTATTGTGAAAGTGAACGACGCCCCAATTATAGTATGATTTTTTGTTTTGTGGTATTGTTGGCGTTCTTCCAAGTTTAATAGTTGTCTTATGATTTCTTCCAATGATTTTCTATTTTGAACTTCTTTCCAATTTCTGCTGGGCTGTATTTGCAACTCATGATTTAGTATTGGTATGGATTCTGCAAAGTTGGATATGACGGAAGAGATGTTAGTCAGATTCAAGGAAAATCCTGGGTTATATATATATATATATATATATATATATATATATATATTATATTCTTCTTTGTTTTTATTTATAGCTATTCCAGTTAGCCTTGTTTCTTTTGTTCTTGCGATGCATCCATTTCCTAGTTGAAGTATTCCGGAACCAGTGATATATTCTCTTTTAATTTTCTTATCTGGGCAATTAACACTGAGTATTTCAGGTGTCTTTGTTGAGTATAACCAAGTTTGGAGGGCAGGCATTTGTTTCCAAAATTGTTCTTCTCTCAGGGTAACTCTTACGTCACAATTCTGAAACGCTTCAATGGATGTCTTAATTAACCTTATAATTTCACCGAGAGAGCTGGTTGAAGTAAAATATATTGGTAGATTTGCTTCACAAATAGTGTCGTATATAGTTTTTATACAGTTGTTATGGTATTCTTGATCTGCTAAAAAAAACTTCTGGTCATCGTTCGATAAGGCGATGTATGGTTCCTTAGGTAATATATATGCGGCCCCAGTTATATTTCCAATTAATTTTTGGTGCACTGGATATGCATGTATTTTGTATAGTTGATAAACGACTCTTTCAAAAAAGGGATATCAATAAATATTATCAATCTTTCAGAGTGGTAAGCAATGTCAGCTTTTCGAGTCAGGTATGGGTCCTCGGCTTTAATGTGTGTACTAGGAATTGGGAAATCATATTCGCCTATTTTACTATGTATTTCTGCTATAATTTCCTGTAATTGATTATTAGTTATGAGTGCTGGAGTTACTTTCTTTTCTCGGGCGCTGATCACAATATTTGTGAATTGCAAGAGTGTGTCGGATAAGTGATCTAGTTTTGCTTCTACATGCGAGGTTCACTGTCGTATATAATTTACGTACAATAGATCGTTTATGTTTTTTTCTGGTGTGTGCATATTTTTCATGGTTCTTTCGAGTAATGATTGCATTAGTTGTATTCCAGTAGTTCTTACGTGCAGTTCTTTATGTATGTCTTGAATTTCGGCGTTAACTATATGAGTTTGTTGTCTCAGTATTCTACATAAATTGTTTTGTTTATCTTGCAGTTCATCGAGTAGGTTAATATGAGGACTGAAAATTCAAAACTGGGTAACCCTCAAATTTTCCGAAATACGTTTTTTTGGATTTTCTGAATCTTTAGGGTCAGGCCATCAAAAAATGCCAAAGATATCTCGGAAATTCATTTTCGTTTTTTTTTCTACGAATTTTTGAAAATAGCGAAAAAGCTAACCCAGCGGGTCGTAGAATTCAAAACCGGCTAACCCCATATGGGCTCTTATGGAGAATTCGTGTTTTCCGAAGTAATGTCGAAGTTTTGAGCGACGTATCGTACACCACCCGACATCTACCGCCGCGGGACGTAACTAAGTATGTTGACGGAGACTCTTTTGGCTCGACTGTGTATGTGAACCCACTGTTGTGTGCGTGTTGTGCTGACAAAGCGTCAAGCGTGCAGTCGCGCTGAGATGTTTTCGATCGTAAAAATTATTTAATAATTGAAAATCAACATTGTGTAAGTATTTTATGATTCTATAGACTTTTCCGAACACAATGATATAACATTTATGTTAGTGTAACGAGCCTTAGAAATTACGAGATATGGTCAACAAGCAGAGGGAGCGTCGCACTCTCGACGCCAAGGAAAGGAGTATCGTACGAGGAAGCATGGAGAAGTGATTCCCGCGAAAAAAATCATAATCATATTGAGATGGAAGTCAAAATAAAATTATACGTATTCATAATCAGTTTGTTTGCCACAAGTTGTATAACACCATCTTCCGAATTTGTTGAAAATACAAAGAACATACGCAACAGTGTGGGTTAGCCAGTTTTGAATTCATTCACCCCCGGGGTTAGCCGTTAGACAAATTAAAAAATTCATTTCCATACTAAAAAATTGAAATTTTCACTTCAACTTTCGCGTAAGTACTAATGCTACCCAAAACCATAAAATTTTTCAATTACATTCATTAATTTAATCGAAATCGCAATATGCGAACGTTTTTACGTCATCCTGTAAAAAAAATTTGTTGTGGGTTACCCAGTTTTGAATTATCAGTCCTCATATAGTCTTCTCCATCTTCCGAAGTTAAAAGTCCAACTACTGGTCCTAAAATGGATCCTATGAATCCTAACATCGGTACTCGCCTTTTTTTCATTGTTCTAGGTTGAGTATTGGTTTCTGGCTTGTATTATTGTATTTCGTAGAGTATCCTGTTTAATTTTTTGTTTTCGACTTCAATTCTGTTGAGTTTGGTTGTCAGACTGTCTAATTTCACTTCGTTTCGGCAGTCTTCTTTGATTGATTTCTGCATGCAATTTCTGTAGTTGTAGTTGATGTCCCGTAGCACGTCTTTAATCTGGAAATGTTGACTAAAATTTCCAACGTCCAAGAATATCACGATTCTCCAGTAGTTTTGGGTTAATCGTATGGTTTACAATTTTTCATAGAAGATTCCGGAATTCTCCTTCAAGGATTGAATCTCGTTTTGGGCAAGGCTTCCTGGGAAGGTTGACAGTAGGAGGAGTAGAATCCACTTCCACTTAGTAAACCCTGTTGTTGGGTTTATCCAGTCCATCTGTGTATTAAAATTATATTAATAAGGCTTATAATAACTATTGGTATAATGTTTAGAAAAAGGAAAGAAGAAGGCAACCTCCAAATCCTCTTCCTTTTATTTCTTTCGTTTTTCTTCATATTTATTTATTTTTGCATATTATATGAGATATATATATATACATTTTTCATATCTTACTATTTAGTTTACAATTATTATAATGATTATTTATAAGATGATTATTTGATCATTGCTTTCAGGCCAGATTTAGTGAAAAATTTTGTGGGGTTATATATATATATATATATATATATATATATATATATATTAGATTATCATTTTCTCACGCGTTTAATGAGCCCCAAAATTCTTCCTCTGTAACTTCCTGTTCTTCGGGAAGATGTTTATTTCTTTTTATTATTTTACTACAGGACTTCATGATATGTCCTCTTAGATAACAATATTCGCAGGCATTTGCCCACTTATATAACTTGATTAACATTTTATTTTCATTGTCTAAACAAGAAACGTAAGTATCTTCTACTTCGTTTTCGATATTATTTTCTTTGGAAAAATAATAGACTTTTTCTAATTCTTTAAGAATTTTCTAGCTGCGGAATGCTCAGCTGATCGAAATTTTGTTTCCCCATCACTAATTTTAATAAACAAATTTCCGCGATCAGTATCCTCCACTACACATTTTACATAATATAATCTGCTATGAGGAGGTCCTTCGGTCCTGTATAAACTGTAAATAGGTTTTGCGAAATTGTATTCAGTTGCCAGTTCTTCTAGAGGCCCCTTGGCGTATTTCTTTTAATTTTACATATTATTTATTATTTGCTTTATAATTTACTAAAAGTTTTCCTTTTTAGATTAAGTTTTGACATATCTTTTTATTTGTTTGTATTTTCACCTTATCTCGCTTCCGCTCCGGCTATAAAAGGGGGCGTAGGGGGATTTATGGCGTTCGAATCTGCTTAGTGTACACTTTATGCAGTCTGCTAACGCGTTACGGTGGAGTCAGTTGCTTATTAGCCTTGCCTAACCGTGTGTTTTCTTCCGTTATTGTGTAATTCTGTTTTATTTGAATCGTTAAAATTTTTGTTCTTTTTGTTATTTTAATAAAAATGAGTGGTATGCCAAGTGTGGTTGACTGTGACGAAGTGACCCACATTGTTCAAAACTGGGACTTTTCATTGGGAGTCCAGAGTCTATTTTCGCTTCGTGATTTTCTCAACTCGGAGCTCAGTTTATTAACTAAAGAAAAATTTTCTACTGAATCCGGTATGGGGTAAGTTTGTTTAAAATTTTAATTTATTTTAAAATTCTAGACCCCATTTTTTTTTAATTTTATATATGTATATATATTATTTAGTTTATAGCGGACTTGTCCTGACAAATTCAGAATTTTGAATGTTGCGGGAGATATTGTGAACCTTTAAAGTGTAATTATTCTGAACACTTTGCAAATCTATACATTTAAAATTCAAGAATTTTCAAATGCAATTCTTCAAAATTGTGAAAATTTGAATTGTTGATCTTTAAAATTCAAGATTTCTCATTTAGAACATTTGCAAATTTTGTGATCGTCAGGTTTTATATTTTATAGGAGTGTAATTTTTTTAATGTATATAGATTTATATACTTTAAATTTTGGTTTTCTTTTTCTCGGATATTATTCTACTCTTAATTATTTCAAGGATTTTAATCCATTTTGAAATAATCTCCAATTCTTTCCTAGATATAAGATCCGATTTCAGGATGGGGTGGAAGCCCCAAAACGGAAAAACATATATCGTCCTTGGGCTAGGAACTATGCCTCCTGCCCGTCGACTCCCCGTCCTTTGTATGAGCATACTCACTGGTACCAAGAGTACATCTATTGGCAGGGCCTCGAACGTTTCGACGTTCGAGGGTATAATAATCACCCTAGGCGTTTTCGCCGGGGGTTGGATAGGACTGGTGACGAGCCGTTCTTCTGTTAGAATTTTTCTTCTCTCTTTTTTTTTGTTTAGCCATTAGGAGCTAAATAGCATGCATTCCTTGATTCTTCTAATTCTTTTTTAGTATATATAAAGAAAATTTCTTTTCATTGTTTTCAGTGATTTCAACTCCCTGCCCAGTATTCCCAACCTAGACGGGTATACTCCTGAGGATGATAATCTTTGCTTGGTGTTCGTACAAGCACACGCCCTTAACCAGTTAGGGGAGGATGTTATCGTTTTTAAATGGAATCTGGTGAGTGCACGAAAATCCTTCTTTTATAGTTTTAGTGTTTCCTTTTGTTATTAAAAAAAAAAAAAATTTTTTTTCTTTTTAAATGTAAAATTTTGTTTTGTTATTGTGCATTTCAGAGGACAGTAGGAGAAATACCGTCTCTACGTTTATTAGTGGCACCGGAGTTGAGTCTTCTTCCTTCGCGGGGGGAGGGTGTTCTTAATTGAAAAAAAAAATTGATTTTTATTTTCTTATTTACTTTAGTTTTTATTTTGTGTTTTAATCTATTTATTTTCTTTAAATGTTTGTGTCTTCTCATTTTCTTTCCCTTGAATAAATTTTTAAATGTTTTCTTTTTAACTTAATGCATCTGTTGCTTGGCGGAGGGGGAAATTAAAATGGGTGTATTCTAACTTTTGGTTGGTTATTCCTATTTTATTTCATTCAGGAGTCATTTTGAACGTCAATCACCCTCATCCACCTTTATTTTCTTTCTTTGCCATATTTTTTTAGCGTTTATTTATTTTTTTATTTATTATTTATCCTGAATGCGGAAGCGATAATTCCTAATTCCTATCTCCTTACTATTATCCTAAAATAGATTATACTCCAGCTCATGTCTACTATTATTAGTATAATTCGATTGTTACCGGCTTTGAGCCGGTAACTGAATTGTAGCCGACTTTTGTTTTAATGCGAGTGCGGTTTTCTTTGCCATAATAGTAGACACGTTCTGGTTTGTCACCTGCTTCGCTTCTCGTTTCCTGGGCGAAGTAGCGGGTACTATAGTGCCAACAGGATCCTTTATCTCCGTTGTGGTTGTTGCTGGAGTGGGAGTTGATAGATTAGTGTAGCTTTCTCGATGGTCCATAATAATTACTTCGTTGTTCGCGTCCATCTTTTGTAGATTTCTATTATGCTTCGATGTTTGTGTCCATGAGCAGCATTTCCATTTGGTTAGGGTTGCTAAGACATAGGCATGTCCTATATATAATATAAAAACTATTGAGAGAATTCCTAGACCAATATAGGAACCATGAATCAATTTATTTTGACTACTCCGCAGCTCCTGCTGCAGACTTATCTTGTAGAGTTGGTTTTCCAATTCGTCAAGGGTTTCTTCATTTTTGGTAAATTCTACTTCTCCAGGGGCTTTTTCTTTAAAGATTTAGTTGGATTCTTGGTTCATATATTATTTCGGTAGATCCCCTTCTAGCGTTGGGTCCTGTCAGGGTTTCTTTCTTCATTTCCAGTTTGCATCCTGGGTCCAATTGCACAAATCCCACTCCTCCCAATATTGAATCTAATCCAGATTGGTTAGGGCAAATTACTTGGAAAGTGACCTCATTGACGATGGAGTATACCCATGCCCTTATGGTAGTTAGGTAGGTCCAAACAGGTAAGACATCGTATTTTATTCTTACTTTGCAAGTTTCCAATATGTCCATCGATGGTTGGATCAACAGCTGACTCTCGCAGGACGGACGTTTGGAGGTTTCTAGAATTGCTAAGTTGAAACTGCAAACATATTTATTTTCGTATTGTTTGCATGTTTTTAATTCTTCTAATTTTAATAGCATGTATGTTCTTTGAGAATTTTCCATAATTTGTATTCATAATTAGAATGGATATAGGCTCTTCCTGTTCCATTTTTCAGAACTGATTCAACTACCGGCAGTGAATGCATTTGGTAGATTGAATAATTAGTTCTGTCTAACATAGGTGTATCCATTACTATTCTCATGGATCCATTTTTGCAGATTATGACGAACTTGGCGAGTGCTATGAGTTCTTCGACATTTACTTGTGGTCCAGGAATAAGTCTAGATGTCCTGAGTGATCCTGTATGCTCCTGTAGATGGAACTAGTTGTTCTGAAGTTAGGAGTGATGGATGTAATTCTCCCTTTCTTGCCGAGTGGATGACATCTAATAGTTCGTGCGATGACCATATATAATCTTCTAGGCCTACTTTTATAGAGTGCAGCATTGCTTCTATTTTCCCGGTGACGTTTAAGTGGAATACTGATTTTTTTGCTTCATTGACGTCGTCCAGAACATGGGTAAGTTCTGCTTTTATTTCTTCTTGTTCTGCTCCTAATTTTGTATTCCTTGTGTGCCTTTTCTCTAATTAAGCCCTAACCACGTGTGTTTGTTTTCCCATTAGGTGAGATAGATTGACAGACACGTGATTCAACTCTTCGATTTCGGCCTCAATTTGCTGCCCATCGTCGTAGGTCAGGAGACCTGCGACCGGTCCAACTATTCCTCCCCGGAATTGTAACATCGGCGTCGTTCTTCGTTTTCTCATTGCCGGTAGCATTGTATCCGGGTAATTTTTCTCCACAAGTTTACTCAGGTCCTTCATTTCTTCTTGGATTCTAGCTTTTGATCTTTCAACAATTTTGAACTTGTTACATCCCAAAATTTTTTATGTAACGCCTAGCAGGACGCAACCCACCTTACCCTGCGTCTTTTAGGCTAACTCAATCAACTACAGGCAATAGTATTACCGATCTTCTCTGAGTTTGAACCCAGGTATGGTAACTGTACTACGGTCGATAAGGTAGAAATCATAAGATACTTAAAGCATTACCATGAAGGGATAAGAGCTCAGGGAGTACCGATAACTTAGCATACGTTCAGTGGATGAGAGATTGTAATTGCAGACTCTAACGCTATAACATAATTAAGTATATTTAATAACATACGAATGTATGCATATTCCTAATAATCTATAACATAAACAAAGTTAAAACTAATGGAACATGAATACACGCGTATGTCTAAATGAAGGAAATAAATTATCGAAACAATGTCATACTACTGTTACTATTAAAGTGTAACCCACCTAGTGGAGAAACTTGCGTATAGTCAGAAAACATTGTGACCAAAGTGTCTGACTAGAGATATCGCCTATTGTTAAGTTAATATATAGAATCCAAACT
The DNA here is from genome assembly GCA_932195095.1 of Andricus curvator. Taxonomy (NCBI): domain Eukaryota; kingdom Metazoa; phylum Arthropoda; class Insecta; order Hymenoptera; family Cynipidae; genus Andricus; species Andricus curvator. Next base: position 48,353 of record CAKNYM010026252.1, on the reverse strand, counting down.
CCTGAAAGGTTCAAAGTTGAAGTACGCGACCGCTGTCCACGGTTGCTGACGATAGCATGATTCATCCGCACGAATCGTTCGACATGCAATAAGGACAGTTGCAAGTATCAAATAACTTCTCGCTGATCTAGAAAACAGACAACCGATCACCGGAAGTCTCGCAGGACGGAACTATTAGTCACTCACATGAGCCATACAAAACTTAATATCGAGTGGTGCGCGTGCCAAACCACCAATTGTAAATTGTACGTGCCAAACCACCAGTTTATAAATCGCGCGTGCCAAACCACCAATCTATAACACGCACGTGACTGTTGCGAAGTCCAAGGTGTATATAAACCCCAGCGCAACCCTTGTCAATTGTCTTACGTTCTCGGCAGTCATACTGTTCACTTCGATCTACGATTAACGAATCGCTTTGACAAAGTTACGGCTTCTGTCTCATTGTGACCAAAGAAACACTCTGAATAAGTCGCTTACTTTCAAGTTCAATTCAAAATAGTTAACGTGTTCCAGTCTTGAACTAAGTCCCTTCGGCTGAGACTTTCGGTCGTCGTAAAGTGAGTCTTTTACGGATAAAGTCCGCGGTGTTAAACGTTCGCGAAAAGAACTCAAGTGTGGAATGGGTGACAGTTATAGAACCCTGTATCGCACTATCACTATTGAAAAGTGTTCGTACACCTTTTCACTATTGAATTACTTTCGAGTTTATTCAATTTATCATCCAGTAAAACTCCGTCGGTGTTTTACAATAAACACGGAGATCCAACCGACAACGCAACTCACCTTCGCCCTTTCAAACATCGAAAGGCATATGTAAGTTATTTCATGTAACTTTTAACTCTGTTCTCACTCCCCATAACAAAACAATTATTCAATCAACCATCTCTTACTCATTTTATACACTGTACTCTGACACAGTCCGCGTAGGACTGATAAGTGACACACAAACCCACAAAGAAATAATTGGTCAGGTCTTACCAGCCTGACAAAATCAGCACACTGGTCTCTCTCTTTTCCTATTTTCCAAACTACCCTCGCCTTTTGCTCAGGACGTGACAGCTGATTTGGTGGCAGCGGTGGGATTGTCACTCCCGTTTAAATTCAGTGTTTTTATTAACAATTTAACTTCAGTGTAGTATTAAGATAGCTATTCCATCGGCACTCGAGAGTATATAAGTCCTTCTTAGATACGTTGCACGGTCACCTTCGGGGCAAGGCAAAGTTCGAAGTGCATGATAGGCGTTGGTATACTTCGCGTGCTCGCAAGCTATGCCATCGTTGATAATCCTACGAAATACCCCGAATTAACCTTGTATGTACTCCTTGTAGCAGGATTGTACAAGTGAAGGGTTTCAATCAACAGTCCATACAGTCGTGTTTTAGATCATTCCGCAAACTAACATTATTTTAAAACGAATTTGAAATTTGAAAATTCAAATCTACAACTTCCAAAGCCTAACTAAACCACAGCCGTGTGCAAATCCCATCTAAAAGAAGATTAAAGGGTCAGAAAATAAATTAATTCAAAAATTAAAACCTTTTCAACATTTAAACAATTCAAATAAATTAAAAATACAACTTTTATCATTTTCAGGGAACTATCAGCCTGTATTTGACCATAAGCTGGTCAAACGTTTAAGAGCATACAGGATTTTAATTATCAATTGCACATTTCACTTTTATTCAAAATATTTACACTTTGACAAAAATCCCCGTGCATGCAATTCATACAATAGATTTAATCATCACAATCTTTTCAAATATTAACAAACGTTTAAGGTTACAACTTCTATTCACAGTATACCTATAACTAGCTACAGCATAATACCCCTTGTATATCATTTTGCGTTGTAGCTAAAAGCGTTTCAGGCCATTTGAATTATTGAATTATTCTGATAATAATTCAAACATTCAGTGGTAGCAAGAATTATCGCTGCAGAACTTTTCATAAAACACAGACTCTTTTATTCGTTCTTTCGAAGTTTAGTTGTCTAACATTTACTGCCTTTTTCCACTATCCAACGGAGTTAGTCCCTTGCTAGTGATAGGTACGCGTTATGCTCAGACCGTTCACTTACAACACAGCGAAGCTTTTAGCAGGTTGTGTGCAATAAAACTTTTCCATAATAGGCACCCAAATAACGATTGATTGTAGGGCCAACACTTGCTACGATTATCAGTACAAAAATAATACACGCTCTTAATTCGTAAAGAAGTTGAAGTTACGATTGGACATAGAACGTTCATTGTAATAAAATTAATTGTGTCTGATCAACTCAATTATCACTTTACTTTAAAACAAAAGATAAATTCAAAGGCGACTCATTGACTCCTTGTTCATAAATAATCTCAATAAATATCTAAACAATAATTGAGTTCTTCTCCTGATTCTATATAAATAGAATCTTCATATTTCTCATAAGGTATTCACACTTTAATAATCGTTAATAATTAAAACTTGTCTAATCTAATAATCAAACGAAGTTCCAAAAATAAATACGTTATTGTACAATCTCAAATTTTACACGAAAATAATTGATTTTGTTTACAAGTAGTTATTCAATCCGGGTAGATAAAACTCTCACCTCTCCTTGAAATTACTCAATTTTAATTTTATTCTCACTTTGGGCAAAGACATCACAAAATGCCTAACGGTTCTGATGAAACTCAATTCACTGGCGATATCAATCGCACACTCAGAGAAGCCATGATGACATCCATGGCAGAGTGTTTCGCCGTACAACAAGGGATCGTAAACATCCCTACTTACAACGGAAAAAACATGCCCGTTAGAGACTTTATGCAAGATATTATGAACGGAGAATCATCAGTGCCATCCAACTGTGAAACACAGTATCTTAAAGCGGTCTTGGCCCGACTAAAAGGCGCAGCCAGAGATAGTATTCATGGAAAAATTTTTACGAAAATCAAGGATTTAGTTAAACATTTGTAACAACATTTTGCCCCTCGTAAAACTTATGCGTGGTATCTGCATGAAATTTCTACGATAAGAATGAAACGAGAAGGAAACGTTGGTGAATTTTTTGATCGCGTGATTCTTCTAAAATCAGGAGCTCAGGCCGCCCACGAAGATAAATACCCCAACGTGAATCAACTTTTAGCCCTGTTGAACGACTGTGCCCTAGAAGCCTTCAAACGTGGGTTACCAGATAATATTGCGGGTTTAGTGGAAGCACGCAACCCCTCAAGTTTAGAGTATGCTTTAAAAGTCGCGCTTGAATACGAAGCGAGACAACAGTGAAATCCTCACTACTCAACAAATTATTATCATGAGCGAAGGTATTATCAGCCTAGTTATTCAGGAGCACGGGATCGCAGCCCTAGCCCGACATGTGCGTTTTCCGACAGCCCCCCATTCATATAAAACTTGGGATCAGAAACCGCATCACCCAGGGATAATAAAACGTTCCTATTCACCTGGAGGTTCAATCTACCCCAATGAAAATGAACCATACTTTTCGAGTAATTATAACCCTCCTCAACAATACCCTTATACGCCGTATATTTCTCGTAATCAATTACCGACTACTTTCATGCCAAATAATGGATATTCCAATTCAAGTTATTCCCGAGGAGGAATAAACACACCACCCCGTGCACAATCCCCCAATCCAACGTGCGAATTGTTTCTATTGGAACAAAAAAGGTCTACCACACTTAACTCAGTAGAGAATCCCCAATAGTGGCATTTTCATCCTCTAATTTCATAAAAAACAGAGCATTATTCTTAATCGACACAGGAGCCGACATTAACATTATAAAGCTGAGCTCACTAGACGAAGATTTATTGATAACTGAGGACGAATCAATAGATATAACAGGAATTACGACCGTTAGGATTTCCACCATAGGAATCTTTGGGCGAGAATACCTTCGTCAAGAAAGGGTGGAAATTTCCTTCTGGCATAACACCATAGTAACCCACTCCAAAGCTACTAGGCCAATACCCTTTATCGATGAGGAATCAAGATTTGCACAAGAGCAAATAACTGATTACAAAGGGACCGGACCTAGAAAAATTAAAATAAAAGCAAGATCGCGCCAAGTAACCCCAGTAGAAGTATCGAACAACGAAATAAAGGAAGGGTATTTACCATTAATAAAAACAAGAGAAGGGTTGCTGATGGGAGAAGCCGTAGTATCAAATTCCAATGGAGTATGTCACATTTATGCCATAAATACAACTGAGGATGACCTAGAAGTTGAATTGATCCCCAGGAACTAATTCCCTTCGAATGTTATCAACTCCAAGGGGATGAATTCGAAGAGTACTCTACTGACGAGAATTATTTACCCCCGGAGGATAGAGTACAAGCTATTCTAGACATACTAGAACTAGATCATTGAAATCAAGAAGAGAAAGATCATGTAACTGAAATTGTTCAAGAATATCCAGAGGTATTTCACTTAACTGGAGAATCCTTAACCCCCACGCATGAAGTTAAATATAAAATACACACAAGCGATGATGTTCCGATACATGTTCACCCTATAGTTCCCCCATGTTAATAATGCCAAAAAAATTGGATCACACGGGAAAACGAAAATACAGGGTGGTTATTGATTTTCGACTATTAAACGAAAAAACTATTGGAGACGCCCACCCTCTTCCGAATATTATCGAAATCATGGATCATTTAGGAAAAGCTCAATATTTTACAGTTTTCGACCTAGCTAGCGGATTTCATCAGATCGAATTAAACCCTGCTGACAGACCAAAAACTGCTTTTTCCTTCTTGAATGGACATTATGAATATATTAGAATGCCCATGGGTTTAAAGAACTCACCAGCAACCTTTCACAGATTAATGGACCAAGTTCTTCTAGGATTACAGGGAGTCGAATTATTTGTTTATCTCGATGACATAGTAATCTATGCCGAAACTTTAGAAGAACATGGAAGGAAAGTAAAACGCCTCCTTAACAGACTAAAAGGGGCAAATTTGTCAGTTCAGCCGGAGAAAAATGAGCTTTTATTTAAAGAAATTGCCTATTTGGGCCATATAATTAGCAGTGAAGGAGTGAAGCCCGATCCAAAGAAAATTGAAGCTGTTAAAAATTTTCCTACTCCTAAAAATCCGAAAAATATAAAACAATTTTTAGGACTTGCAGGATAATATAGAAAATTCATTAAAGATTTCGCAGCAAAAACGAAGCCTTTAACCAATCTTTTGAAAAAGGGGGTATCCTTTAATTGGGGTCCAGAAGAAGAAGAAAGTTTTCAAACTATGAGGCAAGCCTTATGCGAAAGCCCTATCTTGCAATATCCCGATTTCCAGAAACCATTCACTATAACCACAGACGCCTCAGGGTACGCCGTTGGTGCTGTATTAAGCCAAGAAAAGGATGGCGTAGACCTTCCCATATCATACTACTCTCACGTACTGAATAGTGCAGAATGCAATTATTCTACTACTGAAAAAGAGGGTCTCGCCGTTTGATACGCAGTTCGACAGAATCGACCTTACGTGTATGGAAGGGCATTTACACTAGTCAGTGACCACGAACCATTAAAATGGATAAACTCCGTGAAAGATCCGGGACTAATCCGATGGCGTTTAAAGTTAAGGGATCACGAGTATGATTTCAAATATAAACCTGGAAAATTGAATACAAACGCCGATGCCTTTTCCAGAAATCCCATCATAGAAAGTGATTCAGAGAAAAGCGAAAGCGAAAAAGGGAAGAAAAGTGCCAAGTTATTACCAATACAAACACGTCAAACTAAGCAAGGTACTGAAAGACAAGCGAAGCCGGTAACCAAAACTTCAAACCGACCTTCGATAGTAACAAAAAAAGGACCATCAACCAAAACCGTTACTTCAAGGCCTTCGACTTCAGGAACCCAACGGATGACCTTCAAACTCAAGGACGATAGTCAACACATGGACGTAATTTCAAAACCTGTAGAGGACCTAAATGAAAGTGGCATAAGCAAGCGTCTGCTCAGAAGAAGAGTCGAAGAAATGAGAAATAAAACGCGACCCAATTACCGCGATTCCAGTACCGACTCGGAAGATGAGACAGCCGAATCCGATAATCCAGTCCCTCCTATACTTCGAAAAACTCGAAGTTTTCTACCAAGTTTGGATATACCTTTGGCAGCTTTTCCATCACGCGATATACCCAAAAGTGCTCCACCCAACGCCACAGCTCATTTCAAGGAACTTTTTGAAAAAGAAATCGCTGAAGGAGGACAAAAACAAGAAGAACCAGTGGTAGAAGCACCCACGGAAACTCTCATAGCCTTGGAACCTCCCCAAAGTGATAGTGAGGACAGTTCAGAAGAAGAAGAAGAAAAGAACGAGCAACAAATTGAAGAGAGAAAAGAATATGATAGCTCGAAATTAACCAGAGAAGAATTCAAAAACTCATTTACACAATTCGATGAATTTTTGGAAGCCCATAAAGAATTCTTTTTCTTAAAAAGGGAATTTTGATATAAATTAATCATTATAAATTTTATTGAAGTAATTTTCACTGTTTAGATATACATGGAGTGGCTCAATTCTCCCCCAAGGCATTCCAAATGGACATGGATAATATTCATCCTACTTCCAATCACCCCTGGAATCAATACGACTGATTCAGAGTTATTGGAGAATAGTTATATTTCTGGATATTGGAAACTTCAGCCAAAACTTTCACACCAAGGATCTTATACGAGACATTAACTATAATTATGAGTATTGCATGAAAAGCTCAACCCACGAAGACTGCCGTAACGATGTTAAATTGGACATCCTGCTGGCTAAAATCAACAGAATTAAAGCCGAAAACGAGACGCTAGGTAGAATACTGTCAGAAATACAGCATTACAAACCTGAAACTAGTTTAATACCAAGAACAATGTAGAAACGCCGCGTGCCAATGCTAGGCTTCATCGGGTCCATTTTAGGACCAGTTGTTGGACTTTTAACATCAGAAGACGGAGAAGAATACACAGAAATGATTAACGAATTGGACGATAAACAAAACAATTTGAGCCAAATATTAAGAAAACAAAATCATATAGTAAAGGCAGAAATTCAAAAGATACGTAAAGAATTAGACACAAAAACTCACGAAATAACTCTAATGCAATCATTGTTAGAAAAAACAATGAAAAACTCGAAAACTCAAGAAAAAAGCATTAATAATCTAGTATACCTAAATTACGTAAGGCAATGGACCGCACAGGTGGAATCAAAACTCGGCCATGCATACAAAACTCTGCAACAGTTCACAGACATTATTATTAACGCAAGGGAAAAGAAAGTACAGCCAGCCCTGATAACAAATGATCAATTACAGCAAATAATAATGGAAATAAACAAAGAAATAAACGAATACGAGTTCCCACTGCCAAGTACACACATAAAAGCTGAAGACTTGCATCAAATAGGAAAACCGGACGTTGGATACCACTCACAAACATCACTGGAGCTGCCTACATACTACCTAAACATATATACGTCGCCTTATCATCTGACGATCAGAATTTCTTCTTAACAGACAAAGAATATCAAAACAGCTGTATAAAAACTATATACAACACCATTTCCGAAGCAAATCAACCCATGCATGCAACTTCAAGCAGTTTATCCTGTGAAGTCATTATGCCACTCAAACCAACGATAACAAGCCTCCACTGATACCTTCCTTACAAGCATGGTTATATTCCACAACAAAACCAGAACTCATCAACATTAATTGCCCTAACAAGAAAACAAAACGAGAATATATTTCAAATTCCGGCATAATACCACTGGGAAGTGGATGTATTGCAAGAACAAAAGATACTACGTTGGTAGGAATAACAATAAATAGAAACAAAGAGGAGTATATGTATAATCCAGAATTCTCATGAAATATAACTAATATATCTTCTATAATATTCAACTTTCCCAAAAACTCACCTATAAAAGAAAACGAATTGCAAATACCAGCAACAAAAATGATCACCAAAGAAGAAACAATCGCATTATGTTAGGGACATCCATGGGACTAACTATATTAATATTGTTAATAACAATATATTATGGAAGAAAGCTAATAAGAAAAACATGCAAATGCTCGAGAATCAATTCTCAACCGGAAAACAACAGTAATAATGAAGAAGAAATGCAGTCACTGCCCTTTGAGAACATGAAAGAATCACAAACCTGTAAGGTTCGAAATCAAACAACACCAGAGGCGCATATCCCAATAACCAGCATCCGAGTAGCCTAAAAAGGATGAGATCAACATTCTGCCCCTATTAAGAATTCATCGAGGACGATGAAAAATCCTAAGAAGGGAGGAGACACAAGGGCACCTTGTCTTTTGTTTTGAAATTTCACATAATCAACTTTGATAATTTGATAATTTGATTATGTGAAGCCAACATAAGCCAACAAACGTTAAGTACGGCCGACCAAACGCACACCGTGACTACGGAAAGACCAACCACAATGCTAGTAGAGAAAACGGCGTACAGACAAAATGGCGATAGCAGTAAGAGAAACATACGAAGCCACGCATGCATATAGTCATCACTCATTATGGCCGGCCGCACGAGAAATAGAAGCCAACAGAGATAAGGAACCAAGCACCGCCTAGAGAGAAGAATCAACAAACCCACAAGGTGGAAACTGAGACGTGTATGTATGTGTGCATACCGGATGATACACATACATACATATACGTCTTGATACCATATGTATATCGCCGCATGAGAAAAACAACGTCGACCAGGATAAGTACTTAAGAAAAGCTAGGTTAAAATAAGTTAAGAATTCTATTAAAAAGCATTTATTAGATTTAAAGGATAATGTATGGATATCGATAGCGACAAATGTTATGACGAATTAATTACGAAAAACGTGGAGTGAAGTCTCAATACACGATTTTGTAACCTAAAATGAAGAAAAACAATACCATAATGCCGGTATTGGAATATTGATAAAGAAAAATTTAACAATTTACAATAAAACAAAAACAAAAATTCACGCGGATCCGCGGAATCAAACCCTGGTCGGTAAGCTCCACAGTCAAGTGGGCTACAACTAGACTAAAAAACCACGGAATTCGTATTAAATTAATTAGAAGAGCACTCATCCGTCGGACAGACTGCAGTAGGCGTAATAGAAACCTGTAATACCTACTGCGGAACAGGATTGAAACGAGTGACACACGTGCGTTGAGACTTAACATTATGTCTGAAAGTATGCATATTTTAGGTTTAATCATAAGTTGATTTTAAAAGGTTTGATTTTAGTATATTATGACAAAATTATTATGAGCGATCCCCTTTTCTTGGAATCACGTAACCAGTGAATCAAATCAGCCCCACACATGTACTTATATTGGGAATCCTTAAGGCTATTAAAACACAAGACACGTGTTTTGAAACTACGACATATAGGTTTAATGAAAGGAAATTTTATTTTTACACAAAGCTATGTCGTTGAGTCAAAACACGCATTGGATAATTGGAAACATACACATTTATTAGCCAATAAAAGGCTAAAAATACATACAGAATTAAAAGATACGTTTAAATTGTTAAGGGTGATCATGAAATATCTGGCATTTCAGTGTCGGAATCCCCGAAGTCTCCACATTCAAGATCCGAAACCCAGACTGTTTCGAACTTGGGCGCTGAAAACAAAACAAAAGTTAAAAATAAGAGAAGCCGAAGGAAACTGATAAGCTTCAGATACTAGAATACTCTCAAAACATGGACTTCAAGAATATATAGAAAAGGAAAGGCAAAAATTGAAGACAAGATGAACTAGTAACGACAAAAGCCCTCCAGCACAGCTTACCTGTCGAGTCGTGTAGAACGTGACCACATCGACAAAAGATCTCAGCGCAGTTCATGCGGACAAATCGTCCGCACAGACAAAACCGGTAGCTGGTACCCTCTTGACTGAAAAATAAAGAAACATTCATAAAAAGGAAAATCGACAAAAGACAAATAGAAGAAGAAAGAATGTGTGTTGACATTCCGCCTTGGACGACCTTGCCGCCTGACCTTGCTCACGGATCGACTACTCGTAGTCGCCATGGTCCCGTGCGTACACTCCAACTGTAGGGTTTGAGTAAGTGCAGAGTAGAAACCTAACGCTGTAGCCAAACTCAGCAATTTTGAATGAAACGACTGCAGCGGCAACCGTCTCGGACGATCATTAACACGGTCATCTTAAAAGTAAAAAGTAAAAGATAAACATTTTGGCACACAACAATTTTAGAAAAACAAAATAAAAGTTGTAAATGAAATGAAAACAAACATGCTACGCATGATCAACATGGAAGCCTAAGGTTCGGAACTGAGAGGAATTTTCCAAAATGCGAAGTTTTAGTTCAAGAGAGGAGACGCGCAAAAGCACGCCTTTGCGCCTCCAACCCAACTTCGTAATTACGAAAAAATCACTCGCGTTCACCGACAATCCGAGAACATCGCGAGACACTTGAACAATAACGTCCACAGCGTTCAAAGGAGACACATCCCAAAAAGCAAACTGAAAGATGCCCAAAGCATTTTCTAGTTCAGAAATTCGGATTTTCTTGCTATCTACTTCCAAACCTATTCCAGGAACACGACCACTAGAAGAAACCACGGAAGACACTTCCGGCACTAAATTTAACAACGATAAATCAAAGCCAACAATAGAAGCTACGCAATCTTCGGTGAGAACTTCCGACAAAGCACGGTCAAAATCGGTAGCGCTTGATGACGAACCGAAAATATCGCTTAATATTTCTAAAAACCGATCATACGAAGAAGGCGAAGATGTCATTTTACCGAAGCGCAAGATCAACTGATGCAAATTCTAGACGTGCACGCGCTCACTCCCCGAAAAAGCACTACTCAGTTAACACAAAGTGATTACTCACCATAAATAAGTCATGCCGAAGAACTCTTTCTCAAATCCATTGGTTCCATGTTGTCCATCAAATAGTCCGAATATAGAACAGTGGCAGCACTGCTATCACTATCCACTTCAAATGACGACTGGAGAATTGCAGAAAAAGGCCAGATGCAGGTGTCCGGATGACATCATGATAAACCTGATTACAACGCGAAAATTTCTTTCAAGGCATGCTTCCAACGTCAACATTTGAAGCAAGAAGAGGAGAAAGAATAAAAGGACAAACTCATTACAGTAACATACAACATAAACATAGATACAGAATACACTTACCTCCATAAGAATGACTCGTACAGCAAAAGTCACAACACACAAATCCATCATTGCACACAAGTCTTTGCAGAAATATAACCAGCGCGCAAAAACAATTACAAAAAGAAACACCATTAAGTAAATAATTAAATATTTTACCCTTATAAATTGTTCAACAAAAAGGGGCAAACACGGAATCTTAAACAAGAAAAATTTCGTTATATAACGTCCTTAAGGAGTCCCAATAATCACCGTTAAAATTCTTTTAAAGTCATCGAGGACGATGGCGATTCTAAGAAGGGAGGACTGTTACATGCCGAAATTTTAAAAATTTTGATGTAACGCCTAGCAGGGCGCAACCCACCTTACCCTGCGCATAGTATTACCGATCTTCTCTGAGTTTGAACCGAGGTATGGCAACTGTAATATGGTCGGTAAGGTAGATATCATAAGATACTTAAAGCATTACCATGAAGGGATAAGAACTCAGGGAGTACTGATAACTTAGCATACGTTCAGTGGATGAGAGATTCTAATTGCAGACTCTACCGCTATAACATAATTAAGTATACTTAATAACATACGAATGTATGCATATTCCTAATAATCTATAACATAAACAAAAATAAAACTAATGGAACATGAATACACGCGTATGTCTAAATTAAGTAAATAAATTATCGAAACAATGTCATACTACTCTTACTATTAAAGTGTAACCCACCTAGTGGAGAAACTTGCAGATAGTCAGAACACATTGTGACCAAAGTGTCTGACTAGAGATATCGCCTATTGTTAAGTTAATATATAGAATCCAAACTCCTGAAAGGTCCAAAGTTGAAGTACGCGACCGCTGTCCACGGTTGCTGACGATAGCATGATTCATCCGCACGAATCGTTCGACATGCAATAAGGAGAGTTGCAAGTATCAAATAACTTCTCGCTGATCTAGAAAACAGACAACCGATCACCGGAAGTCTCGGAGGACGGAACTATTAGTCACTCACATGAGCCATACAAAACTTAATATCGAGTGGCGCGCGTGCCAAACCACCAATTGTAAATCGTACGTGCCAAACCACCAATTTGTAAATCGCGCGTGCCAAACCACCAATTTATAACACGTACGTGACTGTTGCGAAGTCCAAGGTGTATATAAACCCCAGCGCAACCCTTGTCAATTGTCTTACGTTCTCGGCAGTCATACTGTTCACTTCGATCTACGATTAACGAATCGCTTTGACAAAGTTACGGCTTCTATCTCATTGTGACCAAAGAAACACTCTGAATAAGTCGCGTACTTTCAAGTTCAACTCAAAATAGTTAACGTGTTCCAGTCTTGAACTAAGTCCCTTCGGCTGAGACTTTCGGTCGTCGTAAAGTGAGTCTTTTACGGATAAAGTCCGCGGTGTTAAACGTTCGCGAAAAGAACTCAAGTGTGGATTGGGTCACTGTTATAGAACCCTGTATCGCACTACCACTATTGAAAAGTGTTCGTACACCTTTTCACTATTAAATTACTTTCGAGTTTATTCAATTTATCATCCAGTAAAACTCCGTCGGTGTTTTACAATAAACACGGAGATCCAACCGACAAAGCAACTCACTCTCGTCCTTTCAAATATCGAAAGGTATATGTAAGTTATTTCATGTAACTTTTAACTCTGTTCTCACTCCCTATAATAAAACAATTATTCAAGCAACCATCTCTTACTCATTTTATACACTGTATTCTGACACAGTCCGCGTAGGACTGATAAGTGACACACAAACAAATAATTGGTTAGGTCTTACCAGCCTGACATAATCAGCACACTGGTCTCTCTCTTTTTCTATTTTCCAAACTACCCTCGCCTTTTGCTCGGGACGTGACAAACTTATATTCAAGATGATAAATCATTATAAATTCATTGGTTGGTATATTTTTTTACGACCATCGCGTGAGAAAATAATGATGAGGGAACTTAAAATATCTAGTCACACCTAAGTGGATTGGAGTAATTTTATCAGAGAGGCTATTTATTTATGGTGCTTGGAAAAAAGTCAATGTAAATTAGGTGGGAAACATAAAACTATTCAAATTGATGAAGCAAAATTCAGTAAGTCAAAGAACAATCGCGGTCGTGACATTGCAGGTTCATGGATTTTTGGAGGTTATGAAAGAGAAACCGGAAACATTTTCCTTGTCCCCGACAAAAGTCGATCGAAGACAACTTTAATCAATATGATTAAAGAAAAAATTATTCCAGAAACAACAATAATATCCGATTATTGGAAGCCATATGAAGGAATTAAAGAAAATGAATTTCAACATCTAACTGTTAACCATAAATACCACTTTGTCCACCCTGATACACGGGCTCACACTCAAAACATTGAACGCACTTGCCGAGATACCAGAGAGAATCTGCCTAAATATGGTCGAATATCGGATCATATGGAAGGTTATCTCGCGTAATATTTTTTCAAGTGTAAATATTTCGATTGCTATGATAGATTTCACCATATCTTTGAAAGCATTTCCGTCCTGAGAAAAAGAGAAATTGAATAAAAAAAATTTCTTTAATCTATATTAATCAGGAAAGAAGATACACGAACGGAGAGAAGAGTCTCATTAAACCAAAACCTGTGTGGAGTCTGCATTTAGTCGACATGCAGGTTTATAGAGAAGACAAAAAATATAGTGAAGGAAAAAAAAAAGATTTTATTGTGAAATTAATATCAACTTTTTAAAAGACTTCTGTGCGTACAATAATGGCCTTTTGGCTGTATAAGAGGAAACATTTTTTTAATTTTTCGGTTTTCCTCGTTCTAATTTGTTATTGAATCAACAGAATGATTTTGGTGAAGAAATCTAATATCGAGAAAATTAAAATTTCAAGAAGCCCCTTAAGTGCATAGATACATGTAGGGTACAAGTGTAGATAAGGAGCTTTTGTCATTTTTGAAATATCTATTTTTCAAAACAACTTTATGGGTACTCTGATGACGTCCTGACTGTAAAAAGAGAAAATATTTTTTATTTTTTGAGTTTCCCGACTTTATTCTAAGTTTTTGTTATCAACATAAGACTTTGAGGAAAAAATCGGAAATAAAACAAATTAAAATTTCAAGAAGCCCTTTAAGGTCATAGATACAGGTAGGTTACAAGTATAGTTAAGTTGCCTTTGTCATTTGTTAAATATTAGCCTTTCAACAGACTTCTATTTGTACAGTTATAACCTCTTGAATGTAAAAAATTCAAACTTTTTAATTTTTTTTTCTCCACTCTAATTTATAATTTATGTCATTGAATGAATATAATCATTTTTATGAAGAAATCCTGAAATTAAAAAAAATCTATGCCTACAATCTTCACTTCTCGCCTGGAAAATAATCAAATTCTGTTATTATTTTTCCCCAAAAAGTACATCTTTTTTTTTATTTTCTGTGTTCCCCACTCTAATTAATGTTGTCCAATAAATAGAACGATGTTATTGAAAATGAGAACCTGTAAAAAACTTCTATGCGTACACTCTTTCCCTCTCGGCTGGAAAAGAATCAAAATCTTTACTTCTCGGTTGGAAAATAATCAAATTTTTCTATTTTTTTGCCATAATAAGGACATTTTTTCAATTTTTTTTTGTTTTTCCCCGTTCTCACTAATATTATTTAGTGAATATAATTGTTTTAGCAACAATCCAAAAGTCCAGAAAAAAATAATTTCGCAAAGTCGTTTGACTGCACTCGTACCAACAACAAATTATATATTTTATTTAAAAATTAATGAGTGAAAGTGCTACGTCAAGATTGAATATTGTTCAGGATCTAAGTAAACATAATGCTTCGTTTCTCAATGAGATAAAATCCGAAGTAATTGTTCATTTTCTAAACAATTTTTAATAAACAAATGCATATTTTAGTCATTTCACGCTCCAAACAGTTTGTTTCTTTAACAAAATTGATCAAAAATTGTTCAGCTATAAATAATATCTACGCTTTTTTAATACCTGATAACCATGATTTCGTTTTTGAATAGATTGGATAAACAAATGGACATTTTCGTCAATTTTCTATTGTCAGATTTCGTTTTTTCAAAGGAATTACTTTAAATAACTTGAAAAATCCTTCTCTTATGATACTTTATGAACCAATAATAATTTTTTGTTTTATAAACACATTTATAAATAAATCCACCACTTGACTACTTGTCAACAATTGGATGTTATTTTTTGTTACGAAATCGACTGCAAGTGACTCAGAAATGACCTTATTTATTAGAGGACTTTGTCAGGCGACAATATTTGTTCTTTATTTAAATAAATGTTATAAACAAATGCAGATTTTCGTAAATTTTCAACCAGCAGATTTCGTCTTTGCAACGGAATCCATTTTAAATAAATTGAAAAAAATCGTTCGCTTATAATACTTTATTGAAAAACACTAATTATTTATTTTGCAAACAATTCTATAGACAATATTCACAGCTTAACTGATTATTAAGAAATTGATTTTGTTTTTACGAAATCTACTGTCATGACTCATGAAGGACCTTATTTATTAAGAGATCGTTTCAGGCGACTAAATTTGTTATTTATTTGAATAAATTTTATAAAAGATACAAATAAAGATTGAAGATTGAAAGACAGCTACATCCAGAAGCAAAAGCACTACAGGTAGAACAGGTATAACGAAACCGCAGATTTTTTTAGTATAATTGTTGGTAAAAAAATTGCAGCTCATTGATAAAATAACATAAGAAAGATATATGGCCAAGTTATTTAGAGTTAATTTCGTTAAAAAAACGAAATCTTCTGGTTGAAAATTTACGAAAATCTCTATTTGTTTATAAAATTTATTAAATCAGATAGCAAATTATGTCACCTGACAAAGTCTCCTAATAAAGTCTTTTCTCAGTCATTGTCAGCCGATTTCATAAAAAAATTACATTCGTTAATTGAAAAGTAGTCAAGTTGTGAATTGTTTATAAAATGAAAATTTATTGTTCTCTGATGAACTATCATAGGGAAAAAATTTTCATGTTATTTAGAGGTAATTCCGTTGAAAAAAACGAAATCTTCTGGTTGAAACTGCACGGAAATCTGTATTTGTTCATAAATTGTATCTAAATAAATAACAAATTTTGTCGCCTGACAAAGTCCGTTAATGCGTAAGGTCCTTTCTAAGTGACTATTTCGTACAAAAAACAACATCCTTTTGTTGACAAGTAGTCCCGTGTAGAAAATTATTGGGAAACTATTTGGGGCCAGAATAAACCGTTCTAACCGCTGATGTGGCGCAGTCAAGATGTTCTAATATGGCGCTGAGTAGAACTTGTATAGTCAAATGCTAGTCTGTACAGGATAATCTAGGGCTAGTATGTCGGTCTTTTGAAAATCTATTTTAGATGGTTGGCGTTAAAAATTAATTCAAAGACCATCTAGATGATAAGAAAAAAAGTGTTTGTTTTTCATGGACATTTTTTATACTTTTAAACACCCTGAATATTTTAAGAAATGTGTAAAAAATATTTTGATTCAAAATTTATACAAATTTTTGTCCCTGATAGGCTAGCCAGCACGCGAATAGGGCCCAAAAAGACTGATTCAATGATGACGAAAAAAATTCATTTTTTTAATTTCCATTCTTTATTGTTGGTACTTTCAAATTTCGTGGCTTTTTTGGAAATGTTCAAAAAAATATTTGGGATTGATAATTAGAAATCTTGTTGGTAATGGCGGACTTACCCAGCACCCGAACTGGACGCAAGTCTGCCCCGATAATTATTTACACGGGTACAAGTTATGAATTTGTTTTTAAACTTTTTCACAGAATAAACATTTGTTGTTGCTTGGTAAAGTATTATTAACGAGGGACCTTTTTAAATAATTTAAAATTGATTCCGTTGAAAAAACGAAATCGGGCGATTGAAAATTATTGACGAAAAGTTGTATTAAGTTAACAAATTCATTTAAACCAGTAACAATTGTTAAGAAGTATTAACACATTATCGACATTTATTTACGACAATTTTTTTTATCAATTTTGTTAAAGAAACGAAGTCTTTATACTGTGAAATGGCTAAGATAAGCATTTGTTTATTAAAGTTGTCGCACCCTGATTGGTTGCGACACTGCGTGAATATAACTTTCAGTGACGTGTTTTCAGGTTCTTTATGTATTAATAACACGGAGAAAAAGGTCTAGTTAGGGTAACAAGGATTCTGGTTAGCCGTACTAGACAGTCTAGTAAAATATGAACCAACACGCTGTCTAGTTAAACACGCCAGACAGTCTAGTTAAACTCTGTCTAGTTAGAATTACAAGACATCTGGTATAAGTTACCAGACATCTAGTAAGGCAAATATTTCCATTGCTAGCAGTGCTAACTAGCTGTCTAGTAAAAGTAAGCAAACGTTGAGTTAGGCTTACATCTCCGTGTTTAGGTAGTTTAACTACTTTTCTGGTAAAATTTACCACATGTACAGTATTGGGAAATAGTTTTTTTAGGAAAATAAGTATGTTTTCAGGATCTTTAAGATAGGTTTCAAAATTTAAACAGCACAATAAAAATGAAGTTCGTTTATTAAACACCGGCCAAAGGTATGAGTTTATATTACTCGAAGAAATCGCACGGCCTGAAGCATTATATTGAGAAC
This sequence comes from Andricus curvator, assembly GCA_932195095.1. Lineage (NCBI taxonomy): Eukaryota > Metazoa > Arthropoda > Insecta > Hymenoptera > Cynipidae > Andricus > Andricus curvator. The sequence goes on along the minus strand of CAKNYM010026252.1, from coordinate 30,545 downwards.
AACATGGCGGCTACACTGCAGAAAAATGCAGTTTACGTTTCTTGAAATATAGCCTTGTAAGAGAAAAGGTTCCACAAGTTCAACAGATTATCCACTGTATCGTCACGGAATTCACTTATTTCAATACACGCAAATAGAAACAAAAATAAAAACACGTCGCTTCTCGCTTCTTGCAACTCTGAAAATGGCCGGAATAACGCACGGGACACAGAAATGCAAGAGGCTGGAAGAAACTGGAGGTGACGACTCCGAAAATTAGGAAGCAGGCTAGAGGGAGAGAAAGTGTCGGTAAAGGGTGTAGGAGGGAGCACTGAAGGCAGTAAAAGAGTAGTGGGGGGCAACACGCTACTAGATGTCTAGTTATGGACACTATTTGCCATAACACGACGTATCGGTTAAATCTACTAGACTACTTACAAGACATCGAGTAAGAGTAACGAAACTTCTGCCTTAAATTTACTAGACGCGCGTAACTAGATTCATCTAGTTGGCCCAACTAGACCTTTTTCTCCGTGAAAGATTTCTAAATTTTCTGCACCATCAATTTTGTATATCGGAATATAAGAAAAAAAAATATTTTTACTGCATCATAAAATTTATTTCTAAATTTTTCTAAACATTGTTGACAGAAAAGAACATTTTAAATTGCACTCAGTTTTCTCGAATGGTCAACCATCCAAGTACTAACCGCGCCCAACGCTGCTTAACTTCAGTGATCTGACGAGAAATGGGTTTTTCAGCGTGGTATGGCTGTTAAATGATTGTTTAATATTGGAAAATAATTCTGTTCTTAAGATTTTGCTACCAGACTATAATCTGTAGACGTTTTTACATTTTCAAAGGGATAAGAGAAGTGAAATTATGGGAAAAACTTATTTTGAAGAATTCGAAAAAAATGTAGAAGCTTTTTAATAATTTTGAATGATTTTGAGATTAAATTTTTTGAAAGATTTTTAGGAAAATTTTATATGGATTAGGTTTAATTTTAAAAGAATAATTTTAGTTTTTAAATATTTCAAAATGGGCGGAAAAATATGAAAGACGTTAAGACAATTCTTTTAAATGTTCAGAATTTAAAAAAATGTTAGGTAAACTCTATATCTCAGGGCGTCAAGAGAGTGAAAAACATATTCTCAAGATTCATGGGAATATTTGAAATGAGTTTTTTCTTAATGAATTCTAAGATTAAATTGAAAAAGATTACAAAACATTTTAAATTAGTTCCTAAAATTTTGAAAAGAGTGTAAAAGATTTTAAAGCAAAATTTTGCCATAATACATAATTTTAAAACAAATTTGAGTAAGTTGAAGAGATACTTAAAAGTTTTGAAATGATTCAAAAATATAAAACCTTATAAGATAGTTTAGGAATTTTTTAAGGTTTCAAGAAAATTAAAAAAATTCTTTAGGTTCCTAAGAAAAATTTGAATAACTTAAAAATATTAGAAAGCTTTAAATTTTTGAAAGGATTGCAATAAGAATTTTCTTGAGATTAACAGGAATTTTTTTTTAGATTTTTTATTTTAGAAATTAACTTTACGAGAAAATTATAAAAGATTTCAAAACTTTTCAAAAGCTTTCCTTAAATTTCAAAAAAGAGTAGAAGATTTTAAAGCAGATGATTTGAATTTGGTAAGATTACAAAGCAAAAAAGAATCGAATAAATTCAAGAAATATTTAGAAGATTTGAAGAGATTGAAAAAGAAGATTTTTAAAAATGCAGATTTTTTAAAAAGATTTCAAACCAGAACTTTAGAATTTTCAAGTAAATGAACAAATTTTATTAACATTCCTAGGAAAATTCGGAAGATTTTAAGACAATTTTTTACTATTTTAATGATTATTCAAAATTTTAAGAAAAATTCGAGTCAGCTAAAATATTTTTATGAATTCAAGAGGTCTTGAATAGATTTAGAGTATTTTAAAAATTGGAAGTATTTCCGAAAATTTATCAAATATTTTTCATTTCTTACAAACTTCTAAAAGTCCTAAATATTTTTTAAAAAGGATCGAAATTTTCCTAATATTTTGTAGAATCCAGATTTTTTTGACAAATCTCAAATATTCAAAAATCTTTTCTAATTTTCTCAAGAATATTTTAAAATTTATATTCATATAAATTTAAAAAGAAACTGATAATACTTCTTTTCTTGTAAGTAATTTGAACATTTTTTGTTGATAATTCTGGCTGAAAGTAATATTCTCATCCGTAGAAGAATTTTTTAGCCTTCAGAAATTATCTGTAGCAGACCGCAAGCTAAGCAGTTTCTTGGCGATAAGCTGCTGGCACGTTTTGTTTTGCATTTCAACCGTTTCTTTATCGCGGCTACACAACCTTGATATCCTTCTTTACAAATTCATTCCTCCACATAATTTCTTTTAGATTCTCGTCACACAAAAATAGGTTTTTATGTTAGTTGCATTTTTAGGTCTTAGGTTTATGAAGTTTTTTCACTTAACTTTTTACCTTGGGATCAGAAACGATATTTCTCAAATGATTATTGTTTATTTATAAAGAAACATATACCTTTCTTATTATTTTCTCGGCACAGAATAATTTTTTTGGGTGAAAAGTTTTTTATTCTTATTCAACCTCCCCATATGTCGGGAGTAAGTTTTTATTAATTTTTTTAATTGTAAAAAATATATATTTTTAGTCGCTATGCAAAGACGACTTTCAAAACCCATGCAATACTGACCTGCAAATTCTTGAATGATTTACTCGGAATTGGTTAACTTTTTCTAGTCCAAATCATTTTCTTCCAATTTTCCAACTCATTTTCTTCCAATTTACCAACTCAATATTTCGGGAGTAATTTTTTATTTTTTGTATAAACTGAAAATTGCACTTTTATCGTGATCCACAACTGAGCCTGTTCCAATTTTAGTTTCCCGTCACTTTGGATTGTAAACTTCCGCATGGTACTTCTCGAATCTGGATACTTTTTTTAAATTATGCTTTTTTTGTCTCGATTCAGAAACACTTTAGCTCGGAAGTAAACTTTGGTTTTAATTTTAAATTGTGTTTTCGATTTTACTGAATGTTATTTCGCTCTCCTGAACAATTTCGATTTTTTTTGTTATCTAGTTATGTACGACAACCTTTCAATTATGGGTAGGAAATTCATCTCTTTTCGGTTCAGCATTCAGCTTTTTTGGTTGAACTCAACTGTGACTGATTTTAAAATAAAACATTTGTTGGTTGGAATAGTATCAACTATTACATTTTTTTCCCCCGAATTCACCTATTTTGGTTGAAAATGTAACTGCTCTGTTAAAAATTCAACTTTTTTGGTAGAAACTTCAACTAATTGGTGGGAAAGTAACTTTTTTATTAAATTTCGTATTTTCGGTTCTTTGAATTCTTTTAAAATCTTTGAAATCTTTTGAAATCTTTGACATATTTGCGAAATCTTTTGAAATTTTTCTGAAATTTTTTTAATCTTTGTGAAATTTTTGAAATATTTTGAACACTGTAAATACAATGGAAAACAATAGCTTTTAATTGAACATTTTGTAGTAGTATACCAATAAGCCATTTCCCTTTCAGGGTAGGCGTGACACTACCCGATTCGGGTAGTGTTTCTAGTGTTTCTACTGAACATTTTGTAATGCAAAAAAATTTCAATTGACCATTTTGGAATTTTATCTTTAAAATATCTTTTAAAATACACAACTTTAGCTATTCACAGGACTCTGTAGCTACTCGGACGAATGCATTAATTTATTTACACGTAATGAATTGTCAGCTTTCAGTAATAAACTGCGATTGACTGGAAATTCAAAACTACCGGTGATATATTACAATTGGAGGCAATTCAAAGTCAACGCTATTAATTTCATTTCCCAGGATTTCGCATTCAAAAATTAGAGTTTGAACTCCGTTCAAATGATTTCAATAGAATCGCTTTTCGAAGGAAAATCTCCGAAATCTTTCAAATATTTACAAACTCTTTGCATTTTTTGTGAAATCATTGGTCCGCTTTACACCAACGAGCAAAAGGTTAGCTACACGCGTGTAGTACTGCTCAGGTGAGCGAATCTTTCACCTGGGAAAGAGCGTGAAAGAAGGGTTGCCAACTTATAAAGTTAATGCACCCCGGCTGATCGAAACTGTAACGTAGGTCATCAAAGGTTATGATCAGTGGGGTGCTTCCACTGTACTGCCCAATATAAAAAGTATGAATATTCACAGTGGCAACAAGACCGTAAATCTTTGAGGTTTTGTTTGTTTTGCTTGAATGTATTTTTGGACCCCCCACACACAGTTCTACGTGCGTGTAGCTGACATTCAGCTCGCCGTTTCAAAGCCGACCATTTGAAATCCTTTTTTTTCACACCGTATTATAGGTTACACGACACGAAAATAATTTCAGGGTGACCGTTTTAACAGAGGGAAAAAATTCACGGTCATTTTCCGGTTCACAAAAATTGTTCACGGTCATTGAAATTGAGATTCAAAGCTGAACTTCAAATTAAAATATTCAAAGTTGAACTCTTTTGACTTTCAAACTCTAAAAATTAAAAATTTGTCAGTTCAAACGCTCAATAACTTACACGCATAAAATAGAAGCTTTTAAGTATTTTAGTTGATCAATTTTAAAATTATATGCCGCTAAACTGCAAAATTAAGAATTTTTAACGTTGATCAATTGTACGGTTCAATGATTTGAAAAAATCCATGTTATCATTTCAAATGCTCTAAATTGAAGAATAAATCAACAAATTAATCCATTTTAAAAATTATATCATGTTACGAAAATTTAAGTTAGAAACATTAAAAATTGAAATATTACAAATATTTTTTGAAGTAAAAACTTTTTCAATTGGATTGAAAACATCAAAATATCTCTTCAAATTACTTAAATTTTTTCTAAATTAATATATTATATATATATATAAATATTATTAAAAACAATAACTTTTAAGTCTTCAGACTCAATCTGTAGCAGACAGAAAGCTGAGCAGTTTCTCGGCGATAAGCCGCTTGCACGTGTTGTTTTGCATTTTAACCGTTTCTTTATCGCGACTTCATAATCTTGATATCTGTTTTTAAAGAGGAAAATTAGAGACACAATAATAACAAGACAATTTGTGCAAAAAGTTACATGATATTCGTGCGAATATCGGACTTCAAAGATTTTACATGACTATTAAAAAATTATAGAAGTCACTTTTTCACAATTTGCAATAAAAATAGTCGTCTGGAATATTTCCGAAACTTCTGACACTGACAAAATATTTTTCTACACGAAATTGTCCTAATTGCCACTGGAGCTTACCAATTTCTTTAGCAATATACGATTTATGATTTACTTCAAAGGCTATAATTTTTGTTTTATTCAAGTTAATTTTGAGGCAAATGTTCTTCATACTTATATTCAGTTTGCTCAACATTCTTTGCAAGTCTTCGATTGACTCTGCTATAATAACCTTATCATCTGCGAACGCTAACCCACGCACCCTCACTGTCCCGAGATCCACACCTGCTTTATCGAAGAGGGCCATTCTCAGACACTTGTTCATGTGAATAATTAATTTAGAAAACATTTTAAAAAATACGGTTTTTAGCAAGAAAAGCTAATAACAAGTACTTCCTTTTTCCATTTTTTCGAAAACCGAGCTGTGTAATGCAAAATGAACTTGATTTTTGAACCACATTTTCCACTTTTCTATCCTAATATTTTAAAAGTATTAAAGCAATGCGAACTTATAAGAAAATCAAACCATTTTTGGTTGAATGTGTATTATTCTCTGTTCAAAAGTCTACTATAAAATTTTTGATTGAGAATTTATTTTTTTTTGGTTAAAAGTTTTATTATTTGGTTAAAAATGTAATTATTTCATTGAAGAGTCCACAATTTTGTTAAAAAAATCACCTTCTTGGTTCAAAATTCAATCTTTTGGTTGAAAATTCGTCTTTTTGGCTTAAAAATTCAATAATTTGATTACCATTTTTCGTAACTAAATTGTTGAATATTTAAGCCAAAAACAAAACAATAAAACGTGGATAAAAAATGAATTCTTAACCAAAAATTTTATAGTAGACTTTTCAACAGAGGATAATGAACTTCCAACTAAAAATAGTTGGATTTTCTTATCAGTTCGCATTACTTTAATACTTTTAAAATATTAGAATAGAAAACTGGAAATTGTGATTCAAAAATCAAGTTAATTTTCCATTACACAGCTCGGCTTTCGAACAAATGGAAGAAAGAAGTACTTGTTTCTGACTTTTTGTAAAGTAACGCTTGGTCACATCTTAAGGAAAGTTCAATGAATAAAATGTACCCAATAACTTTCAAATTATCTTCCCCCCTAGATCCTCATGTATTGTGTCCTGAACATGCTCCAAAAAATGCAAAGCAGCAGTTTTATGTAAAAAGTCATGCTGAAAGCGGTATTTTTAAAAATGTTTTCAAAATTTATTATTCACATGGACAAGATTCTAAGAATAGCCCTCTTCGACGAAGAAGGTGTGGATCTTGGGGCAGTGAGGGTGCGTGGGCTAGCGTTGACAGATGATAAGGTTGTTATGGCAGAGTCAATCGAAGACTTTCAACTAATGTTCAGCAAACTGAATTCAAGTATGAAGAACATTTGCTCCAAACATAGGCAACAATGGCCTTATGAACTGCAAAAGATATGGCAACTAGGAGATTTTCGTGTAGAAAAATATTTTGTCGGTGCTAGAAGTTTCGGTAACATTCTAGACGACTATTTTTATTGCAAATTGTGAGCAAACTGTGTGCTAATGTATGTATTTTTGTTTTCGAGAAAATTCGGCTTAAAATATTTGAATGTCTGTCAAAATTTGGATTTCATGCCAAAAAATGTTGAACAAATTTGTTAGATGTTTTTGTAAGAGATCTTTATTAGAGCCCAAGTTGGTTAAAATATGTGAAGAACAATCCGAGATATACGCAAAAAACTGGAAAACCATAAACTTAACCTTCAAAGGTCATCTTCAAGGTTAAAAGGCTGAACTCTTTAGGAAAGAGTTTTCTTTTTGTAACGTACACATAGGACCAAGTCCGGTTGGATAAGACTTAAGGGCACTTTTCACATACTTATCCGGCTAGGCCTTTTGACCACTTTTAAAGGCATATAATTTGTGATAGATTCAGGAAGCATGGGTCAGTTTTATCATGTGGAAGAGCAAAATGAATATTTAGATTTAAGTTTTAAATATCGCCTTGATTATGAATTAAATTCGCAAACTATTAATTCGTCTGCCACAGTCACTGATAACCAAATTTAAAATCGATCTTTGGAATTTGTTGTGGTTTCTTGAAATTTTTCTCTATTTTTGATGTTTGTGAATTTGAAATCTAATCTGTTTTGTGAATCAAATTTTTTTTGAAAAACGCCATGATTTTTGTATTTTGGGAGAAAAGTTTTTTGTGATACAAATCGGTTTAATTGTCTACTTAGTGCATAAAAAAATTTTATCTTTTTTAATGTACTTTCATTCTCATCACTGCCTGAGCCCCACAACCTGTCAATTTCTACGAAATTCATGATACTAAACGAAATTCGAAGAAACTTCAATTTCATACTTCATACAATAGAGAAAAAAACTTACCTTTTTGCTGCTATGTCCTAGAATCCATTGGGAAAGGAAAAGATAATCCTTTAGAATGTCTTTCATAAGAAACCACCAGCACAACACTAGCCTTGTTTATAAATAAGCCATCAAAATGTTTGAAAGCAATTTATTTTTCTAAAATTCAAACAAGAATTTCTAATTTGTAATTACTTCAATTTTTGAAATTCAATAAATAGACATTATTCTAAATTGATCTTGAAAATTAAAAAAAAAGTTTCTAACGTTGTTTTATTTTTCCGTTTTTAGCACACACTACAAAATTCACAATTTCAAAATATCCTAAATTCATAGCACAACCCTAATTTTGATCATCAATAATCTATCAAAATGTTTGAAAGCAATTTATTTTTCTAAAATTCAAACAAGAATTTCTAATTTTTAATTAGTTCAATTTTTGAAACTAAATGAGGAGACATTATTTTAAACATTGATCTTCAAAATTTAAAAGAAATCCTTTAAATTATTTAATTTTACATTTTTAGCACACTGTACAAAATTCACAATTACAAAATATCATCTGAAATCCACAGTACAACACTAATTTTGATTATCAAAACTACCACACTTCTTATTAATCTTCTTGGTTAGAAATTTGTTTTTTTGGTTTTAAAATTCATCTATTGTGATAGAAATTTATCCCTTCTGATCAAAATATCAACTTTTACATTTTTGTTGAGAATTCATTCTTGTAGGTTGAAAATGCAACTATTTTGTTGAAAGTTGATTACTTTGTTGAAAATTTAAGTATTTTGTTAAAAATGCACCTTTTTGGTCGAAAATTCTACTATTTTGTTGAACATTCCTTCATTTAGACAGAAAATTTGCCCCTTTTGGTTGAAAATTAATTTTGTTGTTGTTGAAATTTGAACTTTCTTTTAAAAAATAGGATTAATTGGTTGAAAATGCAACTGTTTTTGGTTGACTTTTAATCTTTTTTGTTTGAAAATTCAACAACTTAAATAAAAATTCAACATTTTGTTGAAAATTTAAGTATTTTGCTGAAAAGTCATCTTTTTAGTTGAAAATAAATTTAAGTTTTTCTGTTGAAAGTTCGTCCTTTTAGACGTTTTTGAATTAAATTTTTTTAGTTGAAATAAGGTAATAGATTCGAAATTTTATTCTGAAATTGTTTAAACTTTTTTTTTTCATTCACAGCATAATCTGTATCGCCATACCACTGATATCAGAGGTAACGCGATACAAAGTAACCAGGACCATGGAGAGCTTCTGCGGGCCCCGGGGTTACAATATATTAAATTTTTAATGCTTTTTCAGAAATATGAACTGTTTAAAGGCTTCATTTAAAGGACTCACGCCGTTATTGACAATATTTGATACTTTTTTCGTGATACCATTATTTTGACACTATTTTTCAGAAATGCCACTATTTATTTTTGATTTCTTAAGTAAGTATGAGCCCTGAATGTCTTACCAAGTCATTATTAGGTCTGAAAGTATTCTGGTTATCATGCCAAACTAAATATTAGCCTATTTAACCCATGGAAATTTTAAGTGTCTTACCTTACTCTCTAAATACGAATCAGTCAAATTTCACTGATTGAAATAGCTGGAAATGGGTCACTGAAAATCAGTGAAAAGTTACTCATTCATTCAGTGAAATAGACACTTTTGAAAGTTGACATAACTGCACCGTGTCAGTTTAGTACATTATTCCCGCAGTTACTGCAGCACACTTACAGCCCGAAAAAATTTCGGACTGTAAGTTATATGACACAAAGTTAATAGATTTCTTCCACAAAGGTTTGCTGATGTTTATCGACTTCCGCAATTGATCATATTTGTAAAAAAAACCGTGAGTTTCGCAAAGAGAGTATATTTTTTATAAACCGGGAGAAATCACGAATATTTACCGGAAGAAAGTGGGAAGATGAAAATTTAAAAAATAGTGGGCACCCTTTAGGCTATATATATGTATATGTGTGTGTGTGTAAAAAATATGTATATAAGTTTCAATCAAATCATAAAAGTCGTATCAACTTTCTTGACTATACCTCTTTGCAACCCTGGAGAATGGAGGGGGCGCTGGGCCACCTACATTTTTAGGACAACACCACTGTCGAAAATTTCAAAATTTATTTCATTCAAAAATTATTTTTGCTGCTTAATTAAAAGAATCATGCCAACGGCCATACCACGCTGAAAAACCCAGTTCTCGTCAGATCACTGAAGTTAAGCAGCGTTGGACGCGGTTGGTACTTGGATGGGTGACCATTCAAGTAGACATGAGTGCTGTTGGCACATCGTGGGTGTGGTGAGCCCACACTTGTAGTTATTCATAACTACAAGAAAAACCTAGAAACACTACCCGAATCGGGTAGTGTCACGCCTACCCTGAAAGGGAAATGATTTAATGGTATATATAAAAACGCTTTAATGTAAAACTAAAAAGCTTCCCCTAGGCCGCTTTAGGTCTGAAAATGAATTTTCTTAATTTTTATTTTTTTTTTAAATACAAATTTAAGGCTAAAAAATCCTTTTATACCTAGACAGTATTTTCTATTTATTGACAAATAAGTACTTAATTTTATTACATAAAAAAACTAGCTGCCTACTTGGACCAGACGGGAGAAGTGAACTCTCAGGAAGTGTGAAAGTAGTACTGCCAACTTCATTCTTATGGTCGTTAAGAGAGAATTCTAGTTTGCCTTGATGGCGGGAAATTTTCAAGTTGGCAGCACTACTTTCATGCTTCCTGAGAAAATTCGTACACGGAGAAAAAAATACCGCATCTGTCGCTGTCGGAACAGTAGTCATCACTGTTCGGACAGCATTCAAAGTTTGCTTCTCAATTTAGTCGTAAGAAACAGCTATGGTTGCTATGCGGACACACGGAGAAAAAAATACCGCACTGGTCGCTGTCCGCACCGCGATAGTTACTTCGTGAACGAAAAAGTGTAACAAACAGCTAAGGTTGCTATGCGGATAGTAAAGATTCAGGTTTGCACACTAATCCGTACGACCTTTGACAGCGATCGAGAAACCGTAAACATTACTGTGCGGACAGCGATTATTGCGGTCTAGAACTGCGGGGATCGCTGTTACGAAAGATCGCTTTACCGTTGACAGACAGTCTTTTTTGTCATTTTGCCAGCGCGCATCGTTCTCGTTTTTATTTAGATTAAATTGGTGGAAAAGAGGTGAAAACAGTTGATAATTGCGGTGTTCCTCGCACTAATGTTGTTTACACCTTCTTCAACTCGTTACTTGAAGATTGTAGTTTTTCCAGTTTAAAAATCTACGTGGTAATTTCACGAAGTACATGGTTAGTTAACGTCGTTAGTCGACGTGAAGTTGCCACGTGGTGATTTTACGTGGGATTATCACTTGATAATTTATTTTAAAAATTGTCAAGTCATAAAAGTGCAAGAAAGTTTTTTTGAACCGAAGTATTTTTCTAATTTTTGGACTCGTACAATTTTTTCCAGAAATTACGACGCAGTGCTTCCACGTAAAATTACTACGTGTAATTACTACGTGGAATTGCCATGTGGTAATTTCCTACCAAAATAAAACGAGAAATTACTACGTGGATTTTTTCAGCTGGGTTCTACGCGTAATTTTGAAATTCTACGACATTGTGGTTCAAAATAAAAAACGATAATATATCCCAATAACTATGATTCGTAAATGTATACTTTGTCTTACGATTTTGAGATGTAAAATCATTTACTTTTAGTTCAAATTTTCTGAAATACATGATATTTTCATTACTTGAAAGAAATTTGTCATTAATATTGATAATTTTCATAATAAAACAATTATTATGCAAGTATAAAAACAGAAAATAAAATCAGGAAATAAAATCAGAATAGATGAAGGTGACTAAAATTCTAATGATTCCCACTGCTACGTTCATCTGAAAATGTTCTGGAGTAACTTTGAAGAAAAATTTTTTTCCGCAAATTTCTTGATATAAAAGTGTATTACTAGCAAAATCATTATGAAAAGTTCATAAAAAGTTGCTTAGCTAGTATAAAAGTTATAAAATCTATAATTCAGTGTCAGATAATTGGAACCATTTCATTTACGGTTCTTAACAGAATTGCGGTTCACATTAGTAAAGCGATCTGTCGTTAAAGCGATCACCGCGGTTCTACAACGCAATGATCGCTGTCGACACAGTAATGCTTACCTTTCCTCAATCGCTGTCTGAGACCGCACGGATTACTGTACAAACGCGAATCTTTACTGTCCGGATAGCAACCTTAGCTGTTTCCTACAACTAAATTGAGAAGCAAACTGTGAATGCTGTCCGAACAGAGGTGACTACTGTCCTGACAGTGGCAGATGCGGTATTTTTTCTCCGTGCAGTAAAGATTCGGGTTTGCACAGTAATCCGTACGGTCGCAGACAGCGATTGAGGAACCGTAAGCATTACTATGCCTACAGCGATCATTGCGGTGTAGAACCGCGGTGCGTCGTGTAGAGAAGACATTGTTTGACAAGAGTGAAAGAAATTGGTTGAGATAGCTTGGGCTTGTTGAGAGAATGAAAGAAGCACGACTGACGAAACAAACATACCTAGGTAAAGCAAATAGTACCGTACCGAAAGGCAGACCGAGGAAAGAATGGCAGAAATGTGTGAATGAGACCCCAAGTCGAAAAGTTCTAAAAAGCCACAGAAACACAAGAACTTACATGATCAAATGTATGGATGTAAAGGAAGCTAAAGAGTTATGTAAGGACAGAAAAGTGCGGCGACAAATAGTTTATAAGAAATGCATGATGAAGAGCGTCAGTGAAGTGAGAGACGCCTGAAATGAAAGACCTTGAATACTAATGGGCCCGAGTAGAGAGCTTAACATAATGACTTTGTGAAGCTCTTCGCCTGGGGTCCTTGCTAGAGAGATTGATCAGCGATCTGGGTCGAAGCAGTGTTGCGGAACGAACGGAAATTCTAGACAACACGGGAATTCTAGATTTGAACCGTGTAAAAATAATTTTATAAACTAAATATTTTTCATTTCAATGTTATATATATTAGAAAATTAAATGTTTTATTTTGAAATTCTATCCAGCTTTGAAGGCCTTCAAAGTAAGCTTATTCAAAGTAAAAGAAATCCCATTTTAATTATTAAATTTTCAATTATGAATGTACATTTTTATGCCTAAAATTGAGAATTTTCCTAATTTGAAGCCTATAATTATCTTTCACTTTTGAATAGTTGGAATAAAAAATATCTCTGCCTTGAAACCCTAAATTTAAAACAAAACACGGAAGAGCGACGGTGATATTATAAGATAAATATCGTAAAACCTTCACGAGCATGGCCTATGCCTATATGATATTAAGCGAAATATGTGCGTATGTGTTCGCACTACCTGCTTTGTAGCTGCATGGAACTGCGCAACTCGACTAAGTACACAGCGCCTCTCTCTCAGCCTCTTGGACCCATCATCATCGATGCTAAATATAGTATTAGAATATTTTTTATAGTGACGGTGATAACGAATTTCCCTGTAAATCAGTATCATCTATAACAGAAAATGAGGAGAATCTTCGGTACTTCATACTATACTTTAGCCGTGGTACTTAATTCTATTGGTAAATATATAATAATATAATATCAATTATCTTATCTATAGTTTGAAGTACATTTGTAATAGAAGCTCGGTTACAGCCAGCTTAAAATGTCCACGTGGAAATCTATGTAAAATTCCACGTGTAACTTGATAAATTGCTTCCCATGCACCTCAACTTACTTCTGGGGTTCTAAATTGAACTATTAATAAAATAGATGCGGTACACAGAACTCGGCAATCGATATGGGTCAACTTTTGACGTGGCAGCTTCTCCCGTGTCCAGATGGTCAAATGCCATCTGTGAACGTCTATATTTCAACGTACGTAATTTGCGGCTATTTTAGGTGCAAATAAAACATTTGCAGATTTCAAGATTAAAAAAAATCCAACCCCGCCACTTAAAAAATTGAAAAAATCGAAGAACAACTAAACCGCATTTTATAGTTACTATGGGGCTCTCCGAAAAAACAGCAAAAAAATTCACCACAAGCAGCCCCTATATATGAAAACCACCACGTCATATAAAACGAATATTCGTAAAAGCAACCCTCTCGTATTAGCAAACGTACCACATCTGACGACTATTTTAGGTCTCTCCGCGGGCAAACCTAAAAAAAAGTTTACCAAAAATCATCTACATGCTATTTTGAACCATTCTGAAACACCAAAACTAAATTTCCCTAAAACAACCCCTCTTAGTGAAAGCAACTACCTCTTATTAAAAAAATATTGAGAAAAAAGTTTATGAGAAATGCATGATTAAGAGTTTCAGTGCAGTGAATGATGCCTGAAACGAAAGATCTTGAATACTGAGGGGCCCAAGTGGAGAGCTTTACATAATGACTGTGGCAAGCTCTTCGCTTGGGAATGAGTGAGTCACGCTTACCTTAGGCCCAGTCGGGCCTCGCCGTCAAATAAGAAGGCGAACCACTTGGGATTATACTTACTGAAAATATCGCAGTCCCTATAGATGATACACAAAAGAAAAATTTTACGAATTATGACTCTTGATCTTTAGACCATAATTTCTAATAGTGTGCTGAACAGAATAATTTTTTGCAAATGGGTGATGAAAGATAAATAATTAAGGTTTCCGTTGATATAAATATAATAATGACTTATGCAGCTTACATGGTTGTAATGTTGCCATGAAAGTTCGTGCTTCGTGCGACTTGCCGAAAAAACGTCACCAGTTCAAGATTCAGGTTTTTCTTCACCCCAAGGTTTAGGAAGAGCTATGGTGACTTCTCTGCCTTGCTCCTAGAACATTCTCGGGAGGGGGTCGGGGATACGGTATGTTACGGGCAACGAAAGTTCTTCATAACTTTGATCCCGTTTATTGTTTTGGTTGTGTTCGCATATGAATACTTCTATCTTGCTTTATTGGTTACGCTTTACGCGAAGCCTTCAATATTGTTACTGCAGGGTTTTCTCTCTCTTCCTTGCATTTACTTTGAGGTGTAGTCACCGCATTCATAGCATGATTATATTTTTAAATTATTTTTTAGTGATTGATTAAAATGCAACGTATGTTATTCCACATTTAATTTCACTGAAAAATATTTAAAAATGCTGTAGCTTGAAGTATTGCAATTCAATGTTCCGCAGTTTAAAACGCTCTGGCTTCAATCACTGCAATTTAAAAGGCTTCAGCTTGAAGTATTGCAATTTAATGTTCTTCAGTCTAAAATGCTGTAGTTTCAATTACTGCAATTTCAAGGGCTTCAGCTTATAGTACAGCAATTTCAAGTACTACTATTTAAAGTTCTGCAGCTTAAAGTACTGCAGTTTGAAATTCTTCAGTTATGTGTGCACTAGGTTGAAGTTCTACAGTTTCAAGTGCTGCAATTTTAAGAGATACAGTTTAACTTGATGCAGTTTAAATTGTTACGGTTTCAAGTGCTGCAGTTCGAAATATGACAGTTTAAAGTGTTGCAGTTTCAACAACTCCAGTTAAAAGTGCTACAGTTTGAAGAGTTGCCATTTAAAGTGCTGCAGTTCTAAGTTCTACATTTAAAGTGCTATAGTTTGAAGTGCAACAGCTTAAAGTGTTACAGTTTGAAGTGCTATAGTTTAAAGTGCTGCAGTTTGAAGGGCTACAGTTCGAAGTGCTAGACTTCAATATGGCGCAGTTTGAAATGCAGCCGCTTGTAGCGTTAAAGTTTGAAGTGCTGCAGTGTACAGTTTTTGAAGTTCTGCTGTTTAAAGCACAGCAGTTGAAACTGACGTAGTTTGAAGTGTAACAGTTCGAAGGGCTGTTGTTTGAACTTCTGCAGTTTAATGTGCTGCAATTGCATCACTTCAAACTGCAACACTTTAAACTGCTGCATTTCAAATTAATTTGAAATGCAGCAGTTTAAAGTATTGTAGTTTGAAGTGATGCAGTTTGAAGTACTGTAGTTTCTAGTTTTGCAGTTTAAACTGATGTAGTTTAAAGTGTTACAGTTTTAAGTGTTTCAGTTTGAAGTGTTGCAGTTTCAAGTGCTGTGGCTCTAAGTTTTACAGTTTCCAGTTCTGCAGTTTGATGTGTTGTTGTTTAAAGTGCCGCGGTTTCAAAAGCTGTAGTTTAAAGAGCTGCAGTTTAAAATTCGTTAGTTTACAGTGTTGCAGTTTACATTTCTGCAGTTTAAAGTGCTGCATGGGTTCAGTTTGGAATTTTTAACAGTCGCTGACTGGGTTTGTATTACATTCCTTTTGGAATTCTTAACTGCATCCGGATTCCTTTCTGTTTAGATTTCCAAATAGAGATACGCCGATAGTACAATAGGTCGCTAGTGTTGCTAAAATCAATTTGAATGTTCCAGCTAGAGTGTTTCCTCCTTGGATTTCCAAACTCAATACCAACTGGTTTCTGTTACGTTTTCGAAATAAATTTTTACTAAAAATGCAATAAGTCCGTACAGATTGCTGTTCGGATTTGTTTGGATGTTCTAGCACTCCAATCGACTTGGATGCTCAAACATAATCTTAATTGGTTTCTGCTTGAATTCATACATATAATTTTACTGATAAAAATGAAATTCCATTACTGTTAGGATCTGTTTGGATGATATAATACCGTAATCTATTTGTATTGTCAAACTCATTCTGAATTGGTTTCTGTTTGGGAATCCGAGTAGAGTTTCACCATTGGTCCATTACTTCCTACTATTTAGACATCTATTTGGATTTGGGAATACGGTAACATACTAGGATTAATAAAATTAATCTGAATTGTTTTCTGTTTAAAAATCCAAATGGTTTTACTGATTGTACACGAATTCTTACTTGCTGTTAAGGCCTGTTTAGATTTTCTAACTCTGTAACCTACTTAGATTTCCAAATACGTGGTACACCTTTCGAGGATTTCAAATTAAACGTGCACATTTGTCCAAGTAGCATCTTTTTTTTATTGAAACATTTCCCATAGTCCAACCAATGTTCGGGCCATTTGTGTGCCAGAGATGGTCCGGTAGACGGTGTTAATTTTTAAACGAAAAAATCCCATAGTTGACCCGATGATCGGCACATGTTTGAGCCAAAATTGGGCCAATAGTCATCGTTACTCGTTTGACGAAGATGTATGTAGTTGAACCGATGTTCGGCCCATGCTTGGGCCACATTTGGACTTATTGTCCGCGTCACTCGTTTTGAAGATTATGTTATCTACCCCCGTTGTTTGGTTGATCAAAACCGGCTAGTGGGTGGGGGAGGTGAACAGTGAGAGTTATGTGGGGGGGGGGGCGTATCGAGATACGAGGATTCAGGATAAGGGAGTCGAGAGTGGGAATTCCCTTAGATGGTTGGTGAAAGGAAGGAGGGGGGGGGGGGAAGGAAGGTGATCTGTCTTGTCGGCCCCCGGTTTAGTTTCGAGGGGGTGGGCGAGTAACGGGGGTGCGTTGAGATTGGGATGCCAGGTACGCATCCAACCCTCCCATGCCCTGTGGCAAATTGCGCTGACTGGAGGGGGGGGCGGAGGTACACCCTCTTAATGTCCCCCTTAATTAGCTTCCGCCACGCGGTCAGGCCGTCCATGAATGCATGGACCTAACAGGGGGGGGGGGGAGAAAACGGGAGTGCGACGAGTGCGTCGACTTGTGGCTCTTTGGGTAGGGGTTGGGGAAGGAAAAGGAAGTGGGAAGGAGAGGAAATGGCCCGCGGCCTAAGGTGGAGGACGGTCTACGGTTGGGTTTTTAGTAATCGAAATTAACCGCGACGCGTACCATGGAAATTTAATCGGCGGCAGTGAGACTCGCTGTCGCGTAGGCGCGGCACGTTTTCGCGCGGTGGGGACCCGAGGAGAGAATGTCTCCGGGGTCACGTTCGCGGCTAGATCGAGCACGTAGTCGCCCGAATCTGGATCGGCGGCGGCTCTCGGAGTCGCGAGGGCGGGAACCGGGTCTGCGGGAACAGGCGACGGTTCCGGGAGCTGTGGTGAGGCGGCCCGAGCTTCTTCAGCGACACGAGGGGATCCCGAAGTAGCTGGGGCTAGTGACTGAAGGGTTGAGCTCGGCGAAGGCAGCGGAACGCTCGGTGCGACTAGCAAATCACGCGGACGCGGGGGTGTATTCGGACAGTCCACTGTCAACGGCTCGGTACTCGCGGGATCGCGATGTTCCTCGGCGGAAATGCGTACCGAGGATCGCGGTAGGAGGCCGGGAGTGGTAAAGACAGCGGCGTCGCGATATTCGTTAGCGGTCGACGGTTACGCGGGTCCCGAGTACCTGGACGACCGAATCTGATGTCCAGGAGGCGCCACCCGGTTCCTGGGAATAGCGCGGGTGCTTCTGGATCGTACGCGAGAGCGGCGGCCCCATTCAGATGGTGAGCAAACTCGTCGTTTTAAAGCACCGTAATATTGACATTTAGTCTGACAGGCCTTTCACTTTAATTTTCTCTCGAAAATTCGAGTGGAAGGCCGCATAGACGATTGTCGATGTTACGGGGTTCTCAACTATGGCCGGTGGCCTACAACAATTATCCATCGTTCAACTGATGGTCGGTCCATGTGTAGGCCAAAATTGAGCCGATAGTCGGCGATACACATTTAAGCAAGATTTGTCAGAGTTCAACCGATCGACACACAAGAGATAATCGTGGCTGCCGATCTTTGACTGGCAAAGTCGGTCCAACTTGGGGCCGACAGTCTTACTCTGGGTGTGAACGCATATTCGCACATATGAGAGCCCCCTTATGACATTTTCTTTCCAAATAAGCAAAAACTTTCACAATGTATTTGGCAGTATATTATAAGATGATGAAGCTTCAAACATCGGAACAAAAACCATAAACAGCGAGCGCCTCTGATTGACAGTACAAGAGGCAAATATACTTTATGGTAGCCAAACATATTTCACGCGTTTCCCTACTTGATCGTTCTGATTATTATTATATTATAAGTGATAAAACTCACCTATTCCTTTTCTTCTTACAGAATTGAGTTCACACACGACTATAAGGTCATTATTTCCGAAATTAGAAGGCGATTCATTGCCTCCTATCATGGAGCAGAAATATCGAATTAGGCAACATTCAAAAAAATTACGAAAAATCTTTAATGACCAGATAACTGAATTGGATAAAAATACAAATTTATTGGGAAGGGATCATATCATGATTGGATGGTTACACAAAGGTTTCATTAGACCTCTAGCTGATGTTTGTGGCAGAACTGATCATGTATTTGACACAGCTAACCAACAGTTTGTAAGCCTGACCCGAGAGGATCTTGATACATTGGGTGTTGATAGTAGTTTGGCTAGAATTCGTGCGATTGAAGGAGCTGCTGTTCTAAGCAGAGAAAACCATCAAGAAAATCATACAGAAATCCATAAATCAAATCATCCAGTAATCCGTCAACCAATCCATCAAGCAAACCAACAAGCAAACCATGCATTAAGCCGTCCAGAACATCATGAAGTAAACCATAAGGCTGCTCAAGGAAACCATCGAGTAAACATCCAAGCTAACATTCAAGCATATAAAATATACGAGAACTATTTAAGCAGACACGGATACAATACATTCAATTAAAATAAAATGTATGAAAAATACAATATCGATCTTTTGTGATCTGAAGTCGAATCAAAAATTTACAATCATTTGAAATTACATCAAAAACTAATTGTAATGTGGTTAGTGATTAGTTGCTAATACTATTATTCGAACATTTTTATCCTACTTCAGATGAAAAATAATAGTTTGTGATGAAAAAGAAATGTTATTCAATCAAATAAATACATATGCGTTTGATACAGTTAGGGGATATCAGTACGGTGGGGATGGAAAAACTTTTGAAGTCATAAACAATTGGGGAAAGCATTACACCATATATTAAAGCTGAAACATTCATTTTAAAGATAGCCATGTCATCACATAGATTATATTATTTAAAAAAAACGAAAATACCAATTTCCGAGATCAATAATCATATTAGCAGTGTAGATAAATTTGAGAACAAGAATTATTATGTAAATTAGTGTGTTTCTATTAAGTACAAGCGGATGAAAAACAATTTTTTTTGTGAAGATTAAACTAAACTAGATTTAAAATTACGCTTTTTAATTAACTTTAACACCTACCAACTTCTTTTTTAGAGATGTAATACTCCACGGATTACAAAACTTACAATACATGTATTTTATTTTCGTCATTCCAATAACGTGTTTGCAGTTTTACCTTACGCTTGTATTGTAGAAGTGTTTTAGAATCTCAAACATTTTTAAGTGTACCTATGATTATCAATTTACTGCAACTTTATGTGAAGCTGTCATTGGACGGATTTTTAATCATATAAAAACAGGGAAATCCTATGAAAGGTAATCTCAAGGGTGTTTTTTAAGCCCATGCAAGTGGATGCTAATAGATTTTTTTTTTCAAACGGTTCTGTCTGCATGGATTTATGATTATTACTCATTACATAAATTAATGATAAGAAATTAATAATCTGTGTCACTAAGGTTAGGGATATAATGTAGAACTTGAAAAATGGTAAGTGAGCTGGTGCAGACCGTATTAACGCTGAAATGCTCAAATACGGTGGCGAATACATACCTCACAGATTGTGCGAATTGATAAATGTATTGAGATGAGAGAAGTACCAGATAACTGGAAAAAAGCGATTACCGCACCAATATATAAAAGAAAGGGAGACAAAAGCAACTGCAATGATTACAGAGGTATCAGATCATTAAGTACCGCAAGTAAAATATTTTCAAAAATACTTATTCGTAGGGTAATGAAAATAACAGAAGAAAAGACTTGGGAAGTCCAAAGTGGATTCATGCTAGAAAGATCATGTGCGGATCAAATATTTAACTTGAGACAGATCACAGAAAAAACCTTGAGAGTAAGGAAAAAAGTCTTCTGTGCATTTGTTGACCTAGAAAAAGCGTTGGATAAGGTGGATAGAAGTAAACTTTGGGAAGCCCTGAAACAGTAAGGAGTTAATGGATGGCTGCTACAAACAATAAAAACAATATATGCATGTAGCAAAACGAGTGTAAGGGTTAATGGGAAACTGAGTGACTGGTTCCATATTATGCAAGGCGCTAGACAAGGATGCGTTATCTCCTCATGACTATTTAGTATATTCGACGAAGAAGGTGTAGGTCTCGAGACAGTGAGGGTACGTGGGTTTGCTTTCGCAGATGATAAGCTTGTTATGGCAGAGTCAATCGAACACTTGCAAAGAATGTTGAGCAAGCTAAATAAATACAAGCATGAAGAACATGGACCTCAAAATTAACGTATATGAAACAAAAATTATGGTGTTTGAAGGAAAAGGTGAGCAAACAATGTACAACATTTCCCAAAATGATGAGAGAATATTACAAGTTGATAAGTACATATATCTTGGTAGCCTATCCACTAGTGACGAAAAGATAGATGGGGAGTTAGAAAGGCGCATGGACGAGGGTAAGAAGGTTATCGGTAGAGCAGGGCTCATTATTAGGAGCAAAAATATAACAAATAAAGCTAAAATGGCAATACATGATTCTACAACATGGGGGAAAACATTGATGGACAAAGTAAGTAACAAGATAATCTTCAAAGAATATGATGCAGACGAGACACTAGTTGACATATGGGAAAGAAATCGGTTAAGATGGTTCGAGCATGTTGAGAAAATGAAAGATGAACGAATCAAGTGTATCAAGGTAAAGTAAATGGTAGTGTGCCCAGAGGCAGGCCGCGGAAAGAATGGTTAGAATGTGTGAATGAGACCCTAATTCGAAGAGACATAAGAAGCCATAGAAACACGAGAGCTTGCATGAAAAAATGCATGGGCGTGAAAAAAGCTCTAGAGGTATGCCAGGACAGAAAAGTGTGGCGACAAATAGTTTATAAAAAGAGTCTCAGTGGAGGGAATGACGCCTGAAACAAAAGACCTTGGATACTGATGGGCCCGAGTGGGGAGCCTCACATGATAATTTTGTGAGGCCCCTCACATGGGGTGATCGCTGGAGAGATTGATCAGCAACCTGGGTCGGAGCAGTGTTGCGGAACGAACGTGTTACTTAAGTGAATACTACGGGAACTCTAGATCAATCTAAAAATCTGCACCCCCTACTCCACATTACTTCCTTCTCTACCAAGTGAGTCACGCCTACCCCGAAAGGGAAATGGCTGTATGGTATATATACATATATACATAAATATCATCGAGGGACGACGAACCAAAAAGGGTGCGATTTGTTAGGCGCGAATCTTATCATTATAATTATATACAATCCGCACCTAACTCGCCCATCAAATATATAGACGGGTTGAGATAATTTAACATACACACACACATATACGAGATGATAAGCTGTAGAGGCACCCGTGTGTACTGTGACAGGGTAAATTTTTACTTACCTGTCACTTAAATTTTGAACTCCCGATTCAGGGATTTGAAAAATAAATTTTTCAAATAAATCCATCGACCAAGAGCGGAAGTCACCTTGGCCAAGAGCGTTCATCAAATTGAAATTCATGATCATTCACCTTCCGATATGTGTATGCTTCCATGAATAACCTCTACCTGTCAAATCCGAGTCCTACGACAACAACACCACGGTAGTCAGAGATGGATCGCCGCATCTAAGGTTCCCCTGGCGGACCGAACGAACGGAACGGATACGCTACAGCGTATCCTTATAGTATCCACATCGTATCCTCTCCGTATGATGCAAGAAAAACTCATTAAAAAAGAAATATTAACATTTCACTTGTTGAAATTCGGATTCTACGTGAAATTTTGAGTTAAAAGGTCACACAGTAATCGCAATAGTTTTTCTTGCAACATTAAAAACTGTTAAAAAATATAATACTTATCGATGACGTGCGCTGAAGGCGACTTCAAACGCATCGTCGTTCAGTAGCAGTTAATAGGCGTTATCCGTCGACGATGCGTTTGAAGTCGCCTTCAGCCCACGTTATCGATAAGTCTTATATTTTTTTAAGTTTTTAATGTTGCAAGAAAAACTATTGCGATTAATCCGTGACCTTTTAACGCCAAATTTCACATAGAGTCCGAATTTCAACAAGTGAAATGTTCTTCCTTTTTTAATGAGTTTTTCTTGCATGATACGGAGAGGATACGATGTAGATACTGTGAGGATACGCTGTAGCGTATCCGCTCCGTTCGTTCGGTCCGCCAGGGTCACCAGCCGTCACTAATGCACCCTGCATAAAGTACCTATCATTAACCATGGTTCGAATATCCCACGTCTTCATGGTTACCGACTTCAACCCAAAATGGCGGACTTCGAACACACTGCCAACTTAGTACTGTGCCTGGTCACATCTTCCATCGGTCCTTTAGAGCCATGTCATCGAGGCGTGACGTCACGAGGAACTCATCGCCAACCAATTACTACGGAGGCCAGAGATGGGTAGTAGCAGCAGAGGTTCCTTGGGAGTTGTTTAACACACCCTGAATGAAAGACCCACAACCAATAATGGCCTTACCATCCCACGCCACCATCTTCTCGATCTCAGTACAAGACGGCGGGCCACAAACATCCGATAGTTGGTCTCGCTTTCGGCCGCCATCTTCCACTAACCTCACTGCACCACGTTCCCGAGGTGTGACGTCACGATACCAGTTAACGACCCTACCACGACCAGGGTTGAGTCGCCAGGTCAGACGATTACCAGGGATTCTGACACGCTGGAATAGTTGCTTTGGTTCATGCAAAACAACCACTAGAGACTACCTTATCACCATGGTTAATCTGCAAGGAACACTAAGTACCGCCATATTGCCTCCACATGTGACGTCGTGACCATCAGGTGGACCATCAATTGGACTTCAACTCCGAGATTCGACCGTGCAGGGAACGACTACCGAGAATGTGCATTGTAGTTGTAAATCTCGGTAACTCACGTATATTGTAACTCAGAATTTAGTTGAGGTTATGTCTCCATGAAACCCTTCATCAAGCCTAGATTATTCAAGTACCTATGAAAGATTTCATGAGACAAAAGTTTCGAAACAACGCGGAAAGTCTCATTAAAACGTATGCGCATGCGCGCTCGCGTCTGGTCGAGGTTAGGTTATTCGCGCGTCGCATCATAATTATTATAAATTCACAAGCCTAGGTTCACGTATACTTAGTTATTTCACCTCACGCGATGTTCCGTTCACATTTTATTTTTGAATTTTCCCGCCAAACCGAAGTCGGAAACTTTACTAGAATCATGAAACCTTCTTTTGTTAAGATTTATGAATCTTGGGATCCAGGTATAGAGTAAGAATTTGTTTGTAACATATTTGTACGTTATTTGTAATCGATTACCGGAAATAGTTCTTAGTTTTAGTTAGTAACAGTTTAGTTCACAGTCCCTCTACTGGGCGCTGTAGCTTGAAACTCGGTAAACGTCGATTTCCTATGTAAGTTTTAGGATTCAGAGTAGTAATCGTGGTTACAATTATACCGATTATGTTTATGTAAATGTTTCGCGAACGTTGTCACGAAAGTCAGTCGCAGCTTTAGTCAACGACAAAATTTTAGTTCATAGTTCTACCGGTAGTTGCGCTAGACTTAAGGTTTGTGAACACGCCTGCCTGCGAGCATCCTTCGAGTTCACAGTCTTGGTGCGTCGCATGAAATCTGTCACTTTCGTTCTTGGTCTGTTAGCGGAAGCAAGTGCCTCGTTCTTTTTTTTTTGGTTATAATTTTCTGACCTCGATAGATATGATTGGAATATAATTGGGAAATCCTGGACTGGACTATTGGATTTTACGGGTTCATTGGATTTCTTTTCTGGATTATCGGATTTTATGGATTTATTAGATTGATGAAATAGAACTTCCGAAAGAAAATGTCCGGAACGAAGCACGAGGTAATCCTTTTGTAATATCGGCGAGCGACGCAATGGTTTTGGACCTCGGACCTGATGGATTTTACTCCGATCCAACTCATTGCCTGGCTTGACCCTTCTAAGAGTACCTTTTCATATTTTTCTTTTATTATTGTGTTCCATTATTTTTCTCACGTAATGGAGGTCGAGTCAGTGCGTAGTGGTAGTTTTCCCTGTGTAGGTTATTTTAATCACTGGTAGTTTTCGAGTAGTCACCACGGTACAGTCACGTGGGATTTGCCGCGAAATCGCGTTAACGTTGTTGTAAATTCTAAAAATCATCGAAATTTCATTGTCATCAATAAATACCGAGATTAGGCATTTCTTGTTACTGAAAATGGCTGTTGTGATTTGAAGAACCGCCCCTGAGATTCCTTACTCCATTAGCTTTTCTCTTTTTTAGGCTTTCAGGCTTCATTTAAAATTTTGTATTTATTTTTTTTGAGAATTTTTGCCGGGTACACAATTCTTATCTTCGCTGCAGGGGCCTGGCTGGCGCCCAGGTATATTTTTTTTGGTATTTCAGGTTCGCAAATAAATTAAAAATACGTATACCCATGTATATACGTATACGGATACGTATATACATGTGTATACGCAAGTCACGTATCTGCCATTGACAGGTCGACATAAACCATCTCTCGCAGTACACCTACGCCTACTACACTTATATGTATAATCAGCTAAAACAATTTTAGAAGCGGAAATACAGAAAACAAAATCCAAAAAGATTAAGTTGAAATAAAATATAGAATTATAGTAATATTCCAATAACTAAAAACAAAATATCAAAAAATGAAAACGCTCTGAGGAATCGATGCCAGTTATGATATTCTTCGCTGATAATTAAATAAAAAATTGCTGACGGCAGTTTACACTTTAGATCAAAGCAAAATTTAAGTTCCAAAAACCTGGAAATATAAATTGAACATTCCAACTAAAGAACCAACTTCGGAAAATACTCAAGAAGAAATTATAGGGCAATTAACTTAACTATTAGAAATATTCATTATAATTAACTCTACCCTTAGTCAGTCTTTACAAAAATGTGCATAAGTTGTCAAGGGTCTTCGACCATGAGCGTAATCATGAATGATGTAATTTGGCATTTTCCGCCGAATGTTCGCGTATACGTGTTCTGCGGTCAAAAGAAGTACTTCTCACGCTTAAAATGTTAATTCTTCCGCCCTATTAGAGTCGTGACAAATAAAGAGTCAATCAATAACTATCAGTCGTTCGGATCAGGTTAATTCGATTTATTCAGTTCGGACTCGTGAGATCGGTTTTCTGTCTTTAGCTCAAATACAATAGAAAATATTGCAACTCCGGTTTATTGGTTCCTTTACTATAATCGCAATGGCCAATTCAAGCGCGCTGGCTGAGGTTTGTTTTGTATATTTTTCATAAAATCTTGTTGGATTTTGTTTACTGTCCCGCCTCTGACACAAATCAAGACAGTTAATTTAAAAAAAAAACTGCAAAATAAGATTTTGAACTTAACCATGTTTTCGAACCGAATACAACATTTTTCAACCATAAAAATGTCAGGTACGAACTAAATATTATTTATTTTCAAGTCCATGAAAGAAAAAGGACCCTGCAAACAAAAGCTGCCTAGTACCGGTACGTTGGGGGGAGGCTTCCCCTAAACTGAAGGATGGGCGAGAGACTCGTCCTCCCTATATTTATTTTTGTGGGGGTTGGTACCCCTACTCTCTGACTGAGAGTTGTTGTCCCGAAGTAAGTGAAATAAGGGTTTCGCAGGTTGCCGAATATCGAGAGTCAAGAGAAAAAGAAATAAAAAGGGCACGGTCTACTATGGGTCGGGCATGTCAACAGGTAGAGGGAAAGGAAAAGTGTCAGAGAGAAGAAAAATAAAGGAACGATACAGCTTACCCAATTCGTCGTTGCACTAAAACTACCGCTCGTCGTTGGAGAAAGGAAAATTAGATTCAAAAGGAACCAAGGTGCCTTTTAAATTTTTCCTGCCCTTGACAGAGCGGGAGAAAGCCTTTGATTTCCGTGGGTTGATTAACCCACTCTAGTCTTTATTTCGGGTCACTCGCGAGAGCCACACAACACGCAAGCACCCGTCGCTTCTCTGAATTCGCCTTGATGAAGAATAGAATATGTTTCTATTCCTCATGAAAGAGAATTGCAGCCTTGCGAGAAAATTACTCTGTCTCGTTTTGAGATTCGAGAAAGAGTAAAATTCTCTAGACCGACTTAATTTTGTTTTAAGCAGGCCGGATAGGACGTGAAAACGACGTCAATCCCGTTACGGCCCTGCCTCCCGTCGGATAGAGATTTTTAAGTTTAACGTCCGGACTGCGAACGAAATTTTAATGGTCAAAACCCATCGATTCTGGCGGCTCACTCACGTCACCGGTCCGGAAAAAGTATAATTCCGACTAAACCGGGATAGGACGTGGTTGCGTCTTACGGACTAAGTTTCACGGGTTAAAATTTTTGTTGATTCTTGGTCCCGATGTCAGACGGACAAAAGTCTGGGTAGTTCCGGCCCGTGCCAGGTTGCCCAAGTTACTGCATTTACTCCTGTCGGATGGAGATTTTTAAAATTTTAATTTTACGTCCGAATCGTAAAAATCAAATTCTCCCGGTCAATCCATCAATCCCGGCGGTTCACTCCCGTTCCCGTACCGAAAAAATAATAAAAATGATTTTTCGTTGACTCGGACAGGGGCTTCGCGTCTTATGGGCTAGATTTCCCGAAAGAAAGTCGATTAATTCGATTCCAGCACCGGACGGACAAAAGTCTGGGTAGTTCTGGCCCGCGCCACATTGCCCAGGTGATTGCAGTTTTTGACTTCTGTCCGATGGTTTATAATTGACGTGATCCAGGTAGGGATTTTTGCGGAGTTGCGGAATTTGGATTAGGAAGGTAGGGATACACCGTGAGAGTCAAAGCAGCGTTTGCAAAATCGACGAGCCAGGTAACTTGGTTTCTAAGTGTGCGAGAATTGTATTGCCAAATGCTTTCGTTTAAATTTTTGCACCTGCGAGACAGGAACCTTGTCAGCACCTTACAGAAGTGAGGTGCATTCAAGTCTTTCTTTATATTTGTAAAAGAACTTTTTAATTTCAATTTGCATCGAAATTGATGCAGGTTGGAATTTTCAACTTAAATATAAGTATATATTAATTCCAACCCCTTCATCATAAAACAAAAATTTTCGCTGAGTGAGCACGTGGTGTTGTTTTGGTATTTCCACGTGCTCGTACTGTCCGGCTACCGTGGGAAGTATGTAGGGTGAGGAGTGAAAATGGCCTATGGGAGGATAGCGTGGAAAGAGGAAGAGAGGAAAAGAGAGTCGAGGTGCATCGAACTGCTATAGTCACAATGTATGGAGCGGCTATACGCAAGAAGGAGACGCGCTTATGGTAAGAATGTAGGGAGGAAGAAGGCGCGGACAACGTGTAGAGCACAGAGGCTTGCAATCGTCGCGGCAGCGTAGCTACATGCAAGGAATGAGACAGCGATGTTTAGAGCGTCGAAGAGACAGAGATGGAATGAGTGCCTCGCGTGTGTGTGTGACTGCCCAGCATAACGAGTGCAACCACACCTTCGTTCCTTTTAAGTTCTCTTACATGTTTCTAATTTAGGTCCTCGAGGCTGATGCCTTAGAATTAATTTTCCTTTCCCTTAATTCTATTTCTTTTTATCTTTTGATCTTATATTCTAGGTACAGTGTTTCATTTTCTATTTCACCCAGGCCCAGGTGCACACTAATCATTCCGTACATTCATACAATTCCATTCCGCAATCCACCCTCATGTTATTGAGTGGTTTGGGTAAGAGCAAACAAAATTTAAATGCCTGTGTAAAAATAACAAGCATGTTTTCATCGGAGAATAATTTTAATCCTTGATTAAAACTATCCTCTCAGGTCATTACTCTCCTCATTCGCAAGTTGGCTCGCTGTCAGTCCCCGGGAGCTTGGAATGTTGCGTAAGCATGCTGACAGTAAGCCCTCAGGTTACGAGCGAGCAGAGAGTCCCTTGAAACTCATATAGAGTTTTGAATCGATGTGGCTTGAAATAATATTTCGAGCCACATTAATTATCAAATAAAAAGAATGGAGATTCGCTCGTAACAAACCACACCGGAATTTGATTATTTCGTCCCTGAAATTTAGGGTAACTTGCGAGTGAGGGGAGTCCGGTTCCCTCCTTTAAATTTCCAAGCTATACTCATGGAAACGGAAATGACTTATTTTATCCATTCATGCCCATACACATACAGACAGTATACGTGGCTTAATTTCAGAATGGTTGTAGCGTTTGCGTGGGGAGCTGAATCGTTGGCCTTGGCCCACATGTAGTTGAACTGGCGTGCTCCGAGGGCTGCGTCGCAGCCCTTGGTGATACTGCAGGCGTTTCCTTACAGGCACAACCGCTCGTGCTTGTTGAAGATTCTTGATTGGTCAGTAATAGCTCGATCTCGATGCGGGCTACATCAGTGTTTTCCGAGGGCCTCTTCACTTCGGAATCGATCTGGTCGTAGTTGGAGTCCTTCGGGCCCTTCTCATGACATACTCTGGTAATGCCTAATTTGGCAAGAGGGTAGCAGCAGTAGCACCAGAGGCTTATGGCGAGTAGTGCTAGTCCCACGTAACAACCTTGAATCAGCGTTAAATGTTGGGCCTTAACTCAGCAAGGAAGGCTTCATCATTGACGGAATCTTCCACCATGTGCTGTTTCTTCTTTTCATCTTTCGTGGTGAAGTTCCCATATTCCCTTTAAGTTGGCGATAAGTCAGCCAGATTGAGGTGGAGAAGCGGCTCGTAGATGACCTCCGTTTTTCCGGTTTCACTGGCTGTTCCGAAGAATGTATGATCATGTGCCTTGAGATGGCAACCAGGTGCGATCTGTATTAGTCCAATTCCTTTCAAGGTGACTAGAGACTTGGTTTGATTGGGGCACCGCAGCTCGGTGGACAAGGGCTCAGCTAGGGAGTAGAGACAGCCACTCAAAGAGTCAATAGGTGAGTTGTCGTTGCAGACCCTGTAGTAGGGGGTTTTCTTGCAGGACTCTATGCGTTCATTGTCCAGCAGGATGTAGGTCCGTTGGGATTCCTCAACGGCAATGTAGGTAAACTTTGGTAAGACGTATGCGCTTCCAGAACCATTTCCTAATATCGACAGGAATACAGGTATTGGATGTAATTGGTATGCTAGGTAGTAAGATGATTCCAATAGTGGAATGTCCACTAGTATGCTCAAGATTTCCTTTTTATACATAGTTTTGATGGTAACTATGTTAGCTAGTTCCTCGAGGTCCACCTGAGGTCCTGGGGTGGGGAATTCAAGCCTGGGATAATGATTCTGGATATCTCGGTAGACTGGCTCCAATTGTTCGGACGTCAGGAGTGAGAGATGCATCTTCCCTTGGCGGGACGTGTGAATGACTTCCAGGATGCGATGGGCGGTACGGATGTAGTCCTCAAGGCTAGAGTCTATCGTCTTAAGCACGTGAGTCAGTGCTTGGGCATATTTGAGCTCCGAAACTGCCCGCGTAAGATTTTCTAACCTAAGATTGTCCTGGGTCAGTTGTCTTTCATGTAGAATTAGTCTCTCCTTATTGGTTCTCGAAAGCTCGTGAATTCCTTCTAACTGAGCCCTCACTATGTGAGTCTGTTTACCCACCAGGTGAGACAAATTGGTTTGAGCCTGGTTCAGTTCGGCAATCCCCGCTTCGAGGGTTTCTCCGTCACTGTAGGTCATTAGGCCCGCTACGGGTCCAATGAGGCCTCCTAGGATTCCCAGTAGTGGTTGTGCTCGTCGGCTTCTCATTCCCATAGGTAGGCTAAAAAGCGCTGCCTTATTGGTGCGCTCCTTCATCTCTGCGGTATGCCTAGATACTTCCTTCTTCAGGCCTTCGGCTATCAGGAACTTGCCCTCGAGACCCTAGTCGGTGATCGTTTGTAGACAAAATATTCCGAATCCAGGTAGACACAGATCGGATAAATGTTGGAATCGCTGTTGGCAAGAATCTAGTGGTCCTTGGATCTTCTGCAAGTCCAGGAACACAGTGACCCTCCACGT